>JAQZBX010092360.1:0-12281 GCA_029593785.1 Cabassous unicinctus
CCACCTGGAGCAGTATTAGAGAACAAGATTGTATCTGGAAACCTTCGCATCTTGGACCACTGAAATGAAAAATACTGTGTACACTTTATACTAATTATGGGCTCAATAGTTTCTTACAGTGAAATGTTCCCTAGGAGTCTAAAATAGGCAGGTACTTTACTATGTTACTGTACCTTGCAGTATTAATTTTTAAAGTAGCGTTTTCTGCAGTATGCTTTTAGTCTAAGAAAAGCACTGATGGAAGCAATACTTTTCTTCTTTGAAAAGAATCCTGAAAGTCAGTTATCTTAAAGTGCAATATTGTTTAATCTTCAAACTGGGGCAGCTCTGCTGGAAGATCTTTTAACAGAGGCCTCAATGATGGTCACATTGAATTGCTTGTGATTTAAAAAATAAAGCTGTGAAGCTATACATGTATACAGTTTATGCTTTCAAGAATAACTATGAAATGGTGAAATAAAATGGTTTGCTCTTACTAAACAGTAATTATGAGTTCAAAGATTTGCTCCTGGAATATTCCAAGTATTCACTGGCCAGTACCTAGCAAACCCAGCTATTTCTATAGGAATTAAACTTTTGAAGGTATTTAGTACCTCTCATCTTGTTCTAAAGCTGGGATGCTTGCCATGCTTTCCATTTATTGAAACAAAGGGGTATTTCTTTTCCTAGCTGAAAGGGGTGGGGTGGGCAGAGGTTGGGCATTACTGTCACATGCTTGCTCTCTAGTGGGGTCTAGTGGTGGAGGGCAGCAAATATAAATTAAGAAGTTCCCTGTTCTTGAAGCTTCCTTGAAATTTGCTTGTTGTCACTGAAAAATGTATATAACCTTTCAAATCAGGTCTGCTGGAAGTTCAATTGTGCCTTTTCTCCAAAATCAGTCACATTTTCCAATTTCTGCATACTTGTTTTTAGTAGGCTGCTTATTTATTTTAAAGTATACTGTAATACTATTAAAAGAAGTTGTCTTTTAAAGTCTGGTTATTTTTTTATAGCTTTATTTTAGACAGACAGTTTAAGAACCAATGACATACCTCTATAATGATAAAGGAAAGAAAACAGACTTTCCTTTGAGGAAACCAGAGAGCACAAAATAAAACTATTTCATTGTACATAATCACCACAAGGTTAGGCACTCTGACAGGATAGGCAAGATTCTCAGTGTGAGGTGAGGCACAGGCACTTTCATTTGTAGAGTGCTGCTGAGTCTAATTTTGAAGGTAGGGATTATAAAAAAGTCTTTAAACAACTTAACGCATCACCTTTTATTTCTGGCTCCAACACAGCAGTCTATTTTAAAAGTTCTATTTCTCCCTGGTCTTTGTACATATACACATCAAAAGTAACTTAAAAATAAGAACCCAAGGGGGCCATTCTTTATCTAAATGTTAAAATGAGAACTCATAAGATGGCAGATTACATGAACACATATTCTTACCTCTGCTAGAAATAAAAAGGCAGGAAAAAAAAAAAACCTTCATACTTTTATTAAAATACAGCTATTATACTGCATCCTTTTGTATGCCACCTGTTTATGGTATTTAAATTAGTTGTACAAATGCCAATATCTTCTTTATTACTCTGATCAGCTTTTCAAGTATTTAGACTGTTCTGGAAGGCTTTACCCAGCTGATATACGGTGGTGGTAGAGAGATTTGATATGACACACAAAGCCTGAAACTTGACATTGGTCACTAAAACAAAAATTGAATTCCTAAATCCAAGCAATCAAAAGATGTTTATTTTTTATAGAAAGATCTGTAAAAAAATAATTTTTTCAAACAGCTTTACTTTCATAGAGAAAACTTTCTACAGAGGTTGACTAAGATTTTTAATATTTTAAATTGTACCATCATTAAATAAGTGGGACACCATATGAATTTCATTGCACTGGAAGAAATGCAAAGCATTTTTTTTTTTTTTTAATATAAAGTATACAGAGCATTCTAGTCAACTACAGCTGTGTTACAGCTATGTGTTCTTTTGGATTTGGTCCAAAGAAACCTGAGTCTGTTTCCAGAGAGAATGAAAAATGTTATAGACACCTGATCAGTTATTCCTCACTGAAGGATGCACAAAAATGGCATTCCTTGTAGATCCCACTGAATCCAGTTTCCCAGCATTGATACTTTCCCCTTCCCCTATCCCAGTTCTCTTGGGGTTCCAGGTTCAGTTCTAAAATCACAGGCATCCAGATTTTCTTCATAAACATATCTCTCATGGTCAGATGAACTTAGTTTTCCAGTATGTCATCACCTCTTCTGTTCCCAGATTTCGGCCATATTTAGGTCCAAATCTTTAAGGCCTTTTAAGGCTTGAAGATTTCCAGTGTAAAAAGCTACATCTGCTGTGACCAACCTAAACATTGGAGAGAAAATTATTTTTAAATCTCACACTTTGAATTTGGATACTTAAAGTAGCAATGCTCATAAAATGAGAGTCCTCTCCCAAGCTGCTAGAGTATTATTTAAAATTCTATATCCTAGGAGCCACATGACAGTATATTTCTCTTAACAGGATGCCTGCTATCATATAGTTAGGACATTTAATGCTCTATTTCAACAACAAATGTCTGGAAAAGGAATTAAGATGGTGTTGGAGTGTTGGGACCAGTTTCAGATTAAGTTCTTTCCAATAAGATAATTTTAAAAATCAGATTTATTTTAAAACAGTACAAATTAAAGTATAGAGAATTGGTTAAACTAAAATGTTTTAGATTGTTGCTAGACTAGAGTGTATATGTATATGATTAAAATAGTGAAATCAAGGCAAAGAAAGACCAGGTTTCCTGAGCCCCATCCTAAGGAGTTAAATGAAGGCTAGGACTTAGACTACTAGATAGAAAACACAATACTGATAATCACAACACTTGATGAAAAAGGAAAGAATTAACTTGAGTACTGAGCTGTCACCTTAAGGCCTGTACCCGAGAGAACACTTTAGACACTGAGCTCTTTAATAAACAGGAAAATTAAGGTTTGTAGGGCAATGATACTAACCCCCCCAGACATAAAATACTTCAAAGACAGGACACCTAAGGGTTTTTAGGCATGATTACTTCCCAGAGTGGCAATCTTAGGTTCTTAGGACAAGTGGGGAATATGTCTCATGTAGTTCATTTGAAAAAAGTATTTTTGCACATCATAAATGGACAATTAAAATGTCAAGTTATGTGACGTGATTATGAAGTAATGAGTTGAACCTTTTAATAGCTTATTAATACAGACTCCTAATCGTAAAAAAGGAGTAATGTTCTATTTTATATAAAATGTTCAGCTTTCAACTTGGTCTCAGCCAATACAACTTATTTATAGTCACATCACATTACTTCATATATCTGTGCCTATCATATAGTATGGAATAAATGTTGGTGAAATAAATGAAGCTTCTCCTATTATATAGTACAGTCTGAAATTCAAATAAATGTTGAATGATATATTTCCAGTCACAAGTTAATATTCTAACAACAGTTTTTAATGATTACCTTTTAAAAATCATAACATCAGCTGCTCTAAAGAAACTGAAGTCTGGACCAGGAGCGTTCTCTTGATGGCCTGGTGGATGAGTTGCTTAAGCCTAACTAGAAGCAAGTCTCCTATAGACATTAAGCGTGCTGTGGTGCACACTGTGCTACAAGGCTCTGTGACAGGGCAGGGGTGTCAACCCAGCCCCTGCCCCCTGTGCCCACGGAGCAGCCCAAGGTAAACCTCGGACCACCTCAAACTCAGCATAAAGGACCCTGCTTACCATCATATGGGAGTTAGTTTCTTAAGCTTTCTAATATTTACGTCTTTTTCTGTGAATTTGATCTTTTTTCCCCTCCTTTAAAAAAACAAAAACAAAAACAAAACTTCTATTTTATACTTTTTACTATTTTATCTTTTTCTTTAAAAATGGCATTCAGTAATGTTGGCAATGTGAGGAAATAAAAGCACAGGCTCTGGAGTGCTACTGCCTACGTTTGACTCGTGCTCTGCCACTTGCTGTGTAACCCCAGTGTTCACCTGTCTGTCTCATTTTCCTCATTTTAAAACAGCAATAATGGTAACTATTAAGGTTAGGAATCAAATGCTTACAAAGGGCTTGGCCTGGTACCTGGCACAGATACACAGTGATCCTCACTCATTAAGAAAAAGAGGCTGTTGGGTCACCTGTCCAGTCCTTGAAGCAATTCCTGCACTAACACTGAAGTGACCCACAAGGAAAGCGTCACTTTAGAAATGCCATTCAGTAATGTTGGCAATGTAAGGAAATAAACAGGAAAAACCTCAACTGAGGACACATGAAACTTAAACATGAAGAAATGGTCATCAGGAAAATGTGAATCAAAAAAAGATCCATTGTCCCCCCAATCACAGAATGGCAATAACTAAGAAATTTAACAATAGCAAACGTTGGTGAGGTGTGGGAAACAAACTCTCACAAACTACTGTTGGGGGTATAAACTTGGTACTGTAGCATGGTTGTAATGGAAAAAAGCTACAACTTAGAAACCTATCACCAAAAAATAAATAAATAAATAAAATGAAAAAGAAATCTATCATTGGGGGAAATAGATAATTTAAATATGGTCAATTAATGCAATAGAATGGTATACAACTGAAAAAAATTGGTTATTGTACAACATCATTAACTGTTAAAAGGTGGGAAAATACAAACTTATGTACAATATAATATAAATTAAATTAAAAAAAAACCCAAAAAACAGCACTACCTATCTTTCATAGATACAGATATAATAAATAAGGACTGAAAGGATACAGACCAATAGAAATGTTGCCTAAGAGTTGGGGCAGGGGGTGACAGGACTGAAGTTGGGGTCAAGGGGTACTTTGGCTTCATCTGGAATGCCACTTTTTTTATATGAATAACTTTTTAGGTGAAAATGACAAATGTTAATGTGTCCTTGGCTAGGATTTGGAGGTTAAGATTTCACGGAATCCTATCTTTCAAAAGATCATTAAAAGACATGAATTGAGAGAGACAATAGCATCTATAAATAGATGACAGAGAGGATCTCTAAGGTTGTACTGACTCCCAAATAATTCCATTAACAAAATAATAAGTAATGAGTTAGCTTGGATGTTTCAGAACTACTGGTCTGAGAAAACAATCAACCCAGATTTAATTACGGGAATAAAAGTAAAAGGAAAAAAGTAAAAGGGTATGACTGGGGTAGGACTTAGAAAATATTATTTGCTTTTTTGAACAACCTCTTTAGGGGACAGTATACATCTATATCAAAAGGCTCGAAGTTCTACATAAGCTATTATCTTTTCAGGTGAAAAAGAGTTCAATAGCAGGTACCATTTTTATGGTACATTTGTATCATTCAACATGAAGAGGGAGGTGTATACAGTGTCACCCATGTGGTATTCTTGTTGGAAATATGTGACTGTATGTTGGTGTGACACTATTACAATAATGTTGATTGCCTTAGGAGAGGTTATCATGTGGTTGCAAAGGAGAATGTCATTGTTTTTAGAGATGCATGCTAAAGCATTTAAGGGTTAAATTTCATGATGACTGCATCATACTTTGGATGTTTTGAGAGCGAGAGATGGAGCATGTGTGGCAAAACTGGTTCTTTGAACTTTTCTGTAGCTTTGAAATATTAAAAAAATAACAAATAATTATAAAAACAACCAGGTGACAATTAAGGAGGAAAGAATCAGATTTTTAAATAAAAATTCCTAAGTTCAGCCTGGTCAACAGATTCAGTAGCCTAAAGATTCAAAATAGTTCCCCCCCCCGCCCCCAAAACAATTCACTGTACTTTTTTAATGGCAGGGCCAACTTCTGACTCCAAAATACATTTTTTTTTTCATTTGTTCCTACAAGTTTGAAATTTAAGCCTGAAATTCCTTTAACAGGAAACAAAACATTTTATTCCTAAAAATCTATGGAGCAGGTAATATACTAAGAAAATCATCTTAAGATGTAACTAAATTATCAGTGCTTTCTATTTTGTAAAATATTTCCCCATATCTTTATCTACATTGCTCTTCACAAAACTCTGTGAGGGAACTTTTATCATCATCCCTATTTTTAAAGTTAAGAAGATTAAGGCTCAGAAGGGTAAGTGATTTGCCCAAATTACACAGCTGGTAAGCAGCAAAACTAAGACAAGTTTTCTGATTCCAAACCTTATGTTTTTCTTTTATATGCTACATTATTTCAACAGTAATACATACTATTTTATATTTTACTTTTTACGTATACATACACACACTTACACATGATAAGCATATAATTCCTGTGAAGGAAATAAGGCAGATTTTATAAAGCACAGTGGTTAAGTGACTTTCACATGGTCACACAACTACTAAGTAAGGCTTTAAAAGTCTTGTTTATATAAGAGAAGACTACTGGGTACCTTCCAAGGCTTGCTAACCTACAGTCTTTATAAACCATATATACATATATATACATATAATTTCCATTGGGGTGGGGTGAGGGGAGGCAAAAGGCTGCTGACTTCACAATTTTGAGGCCTGGCATGACTAAAGCAGAAAAGGAAAGAATTAAGAATAAAAACTAATACAATTCAATATGGGAGTAGGTAGAAAAAATATTTAAAATCATACCCATTTTGAGGTCCTCCATCATTTATCACATTTAAGTGAGATAACTGCTTTTTCAAGTGAAGTTTATAACTTGTATTAATTCTTAAAAACAACATCTGGAAAAAAGACGAAGTCTCTTAAAGTTCTATTGGAAGTAGAAGCTGTAAATTTCTGAGTTATTTATATTATTTGGAGTAACTTTTTTTAAAAATCAAAGAAAACCTTTGCTTTGGCATTTTAAAATGTTCCCCTCAAAGTATTCATTGCTATTTCACTATGGTTTTTCTCTTTGGTTGGATAAAAGCTCTTTTTTTCCTTCTCACCAGTATTTCTTTTAGAGATTAAATTTATCAAGGCCCTTCCGCACACCTTAGAAGAACTCCTCTGGCATGTGTGAGTGGGGTCAATTCAACCACAGACGGTAAAAAGAATAAAATAAACGCCGTGGAGGATTTTGCAATGTATTAACTAGGAACTTGACAGAGAAAAAAAGTCACAAGGTAGAGGCAAAGATACCTTCATCCTTCTAAATGGGTAAAATCATCTTAAAGTATTTTATTGTTCCTCCATGCAATTTTTAATGTAATAGCTCAATATTTCATGGGGAAATACTTGCCCTAAAATTATATATAACTAATCTATGGAAAAGATTTTGTGGAATAATGTATTTTCTATGGAGGATAAAATATATTTATATTTATAAATCATCTATAGAAAAGTTCTGTGGAATTACTGGTATTCAAGTGGCAATACTGACATAAAACCTATAACTTTTGTCCAGTTTTGACAAGAGCACCCTGTAAATTACGATGCACATAAAAATACATGAAATACTTGTATACCTAGCTCCCTGACCTGGCTAAGTCTTGCTATAGAGTTAGAACTTGGATGACAAACCTGGAAGATCAGAATGTCAGAGATGGAGGATTTACATGTGGAATAAGGATGGTCTGATTAGAAAGAGATGTGAAGGGAAAAAGATACCCTAGTCGGTACTCCAGATCTTATGGCTCCCCCTCAGTCTACAGTGAGCACCAAAGGATTTGGGTAATGTTTAATCAGATATAGATATGATTCATAAAAACCTAGGGAAGCATGAAGAAAAATGGCAATAGCTATAAAGGATGGAAGTCTGAGGAGACATGGGAAAGAACACCAGCAGGAATAGGCAAGAGACACTAAGAAAGCTACCCTCTGCTCTAAACGAACATTTCCATGTACTCTACCAACTAGAGACAAATTGAAAAAAAAATGTGAACAGCATTACCCCAGTGAATGTTAAATTTATTAGGCATACAACAACTAGGCTTTACAACATTGTATCATACTACAACTAGTTTTGAATAAGATCATCCGGTACAGAGAGAACAGGCAGGGGCAGGAGAAGTGTGAGATAAAAAGATTGGGGGAAAAAAAGGAATACTTAATACCTGAAGTGCGGGGAGAGGGAAAAGGTAGGGGGTGGAGTTAGGAGTGCCACTGAAGGGCTAAGAGAACTCCAATAATACTTTCATAGGAGAAGACAGAGTAGGGATGAGGATGATACTTCATAGGTGAAAGGGAGAATAGAAGTATCAAAGACTATCCATTTTGCTATTTTTCCTAGTTTGTGCCTGCAGATCTAACAATCATTAAGTAGGTATATTGATTGAGTTAGCTCATGTGCCAATCTCATCAATAATTCCTTCACTGATTGCTCCAAAATCCAATTTGGATTACACTCACAGCGAGTAACACATTTTACTACTCATCGATAAGTGCCAATTCTGATTTTTTAAACTAACAATATAATGAATGATGTAAGTGGAATCTGGGACTTTTGATACTCAATTGGACAAATAGAAAATCTGCTTTTTAAAACTGCTAACTATATAGCAAAGTTATTACTCTGGCTTGTCAGAGCAAGGGGCATTTTGAAATTAGAAATTTGTATCCATGACTCATCAATATAACAACTGAAAAAAATTATAACAATCATATTGGAACAAGACCTAAATGTAATTGTGCCAAATGCATTTAAAAGCACCTCAATTCTGCATGCACATTATATGTTATATCTTAAAAAGTAGTTTTAAGAATTGCTACTTACCTGTGTTTGTTCTTCTGGAAGGAGATCAAATATAGCTTCATGCATTTTTGCCATTTGCTTACAAATATTCCTGAAGCAGGCAGAAGGAACAGGAGCTTTCACCTCATACTGGCAGGGAAAGATAATGAAAATTATGCTCACGTTCTCTGGATTGCATAATGTCCTCACTCTTCCCTGAGACCATGTTTTCTGCCTCTACATGTCTAACTCTGGTATGGTGTTCAAGTTTACATTCAACTGTAATCTATTCCTACAAATCTTGAGAACCTTTCATTAAATAGCCTACTCTGAAAGAGTCAGTAGAGCTTAGTGGTTAAGAACATGGGCTGCTGCTTCTTAAGAAGGACTGCTTGGGTTCAAATCCCAGCTTCTCCATTTCTAGCTATCTGAAATTGGGCAAGTTACTTAACTTCTATCTCAAATATCTGCTGTGAGGATTAAAAAAGATTATGCATAAGAACCCCAAACAGTGTCTGGCACAAAGTAAGTACCCAATACATAGTTAGCTACTACTTTTGCTCAATATACAATGATGAGTCATTAAAGCAGCCTCTCCAAATTAACAGATTATTTTAAAAACAAAATCTTTAAGGCTGTATCAACAAGAACACATCTAAAATCAATATAAATCTATTAGAATTAAAATGCTCTTTTTCTCTTGAAAGTGGGCCAATATAGTAATAATATTTACCCTAAGGCAGGGGTCCTTAACAAGGGGTCCGTGAGCTTGAATTGAAATGAAAAAAAAAAACAAAACAAAAACAAAACACTTCTTGTGGGGCCATGTTGGCGCAGGTGTGATATATTTATTAAATAATACACAGTACAGTGTGGACTTAGAAAGGGGTCCATGGTTTTCACCTGACTAGAAAAGAGGTGCATGGAACAAAAAAAGTAAAGAACCCCTGCCCTAAGGTAAGTGAAGACTTTTCTCAGCAACTTTCTGTATTGAAAATTAAGTAAATTCATTTTACTCTTCTTACATCTTGAACAATATACAGATACGATTTAGGTAATCATTTTTGGGCCACATTTAAAAAGAATACATGCAACTTAACTTACATACCATTTTCACTTACAAGACAAATTTGGGCTAAACAACTATATTTTAAACTTCCTAATCTTATACAATGTTTATTCAAATGTGATGCGTTCCAATTACGGCTGTAGAAGAATAAGCACCACATGACTAAACCAATATTAGAAACTTGTTAATCATCCAAGGATTTGTTAGAAATATATCAATGTCCCATATCTATATATAAATAACAAGAGCTTTGAGATATAATTCATATACCATAAAATTCATCTTTTTAAAGTATATAATTCATTGGTTTTTAGTAAATTCATGGCATTGTACAACCATCACCACTAATTTCAGCACATTTTTATCACCCCAAAAAGAAACCTGTAACAATTAGAGGTCATTCTTCCCTCCCCCTAGGCCTGAAACACCTCTAATTTACTGTCTCTATGGATTTGCTTATTCTGGACAATTTCATACATAGGTAATCATACAATATGTGGCTTCTATGTGTCTGGCTTCTTTCACTTAGCATAATGTTTTCAAGGTTCATCTACGTAACATGCATCAGTACTGCATTCCTTTTTATGGCTTCATAATATTTCACCATATATGTAAACCACATTTTGTTTATCAATTCATCAGTTGATTGATATTTCTAACTGATATTTTTATTTCCCTTAATATTTGCAAGTTTGCTGATATTTGGAAGTTATTTTTACATTTCAAAACAGAATTGACTCTGAGCATTCCCAAACCTGCTCCTCTTCCTCGATCCATTACCATTGCTGGTGTTAACCTCCCCACTGGCCACAAAGTCTTGCAATCTCCAACTGCTTTTACTCCTTTTCCTTATGCCCTTGTATCTAATCAGTGACTAAGTCCCATCAACTGTACTTTCAAATTATTTTGCACATTATTCCCCTCTTTTAATATTTGTTATGGATGGAATTGTGTTCCCCAAGATACGCTGAATGTGACTTTATTTGGAAATAGGATCATTACAGATGAAATGAGGCAAGTTAAAATGAAGTTATACTGGAGTAGGGTAGGCCCTTAATCTGAGTGGTGTTCTTATAAGAAAAGGAAATTTGGGTACAGACCAAGAGAGAGACAGAGGGGAGAACACTACATGACAACTGACAACAAATACTATAGTATTGCTGCCAGCAAGCCACTGGAAGACAGAGGCAGAGAGGCATGGGACAGTCTTCCCTACAGACTTCAAGAGAGCAAGACCCTGCCGATACCTTAATTTTGAACTTCTAGCCTCCAGAATAGTGAGAATAAATTTCTTTTGCTTTTAAGCCACCCAGTTTGTGGTACTGTGTATTGGCAGCCCACCAAACTAAGATGTAGTACTCTAGATCAGAGTTTCTCAACGTTGTCACTATTGACATTTTGGGCCAAAAAAATTCTTTGTTGTGAGGGCCGTCTTGTGCACTGTAGGATTTTTAGCAGCATTTCTGGCCTCTAATTCACACAGTTCTAACAACCAAACATCTCTAAAATTTCTGAATGCCCTCTAGGGGGCAAAACCGCCTCAGTTAAGATCTACTGCCTTAGGCTAAGCGAGGCCTTCAATACTTGACACCTGAATGACTATCAAAGCATTTTTAACTAGTCAAGACATTAATTTGGCAAATATTTAATAAGACTGCCTGACACACAGTAAGATCTAAATAAATATTTTCTTTGATGTATGTATATATAAATGTGCGAGATACTGTGCTAGCTGGGTTGTACCAATGACACATCAGAGACAGTCCCTTTGGGGAGCTGTCTAAAAGTGGACGTTCCCAAAAGTGGCCATTGTATGCTATAGGAACACAGGCAAAGAACATTAGGCTGAATCAGGGATGGCTTCCTGAGCAGCACACATGAGCTGCTGAGTCTTCAAGGGAAAAGAATTAGATGAAACTATTCCAAATAGAGGGCATGCCGTATTACCTCACATACTCTGATTAATCCTCCAAAAGTGCAAATCTAATAATGTAATTCGCTAATTAAAAAACCCTTGGGAAAGAAAAGCAGAAAGGATTACCAAAAGAGTAAAAAGACAGACAAAAACAAGATGACATACGAAAACCAAAGAATACAATGGAGGAAATAAATAGTGCATTTTCAGTAATATCATTGAATGTGAATGGATTAAATTCCCCAATCAAAAGATAGAGGTTGATAGAATGGATAAAAAAACATAAGCCATCCATATGCTGCTTACAAGAAACTCACCTCAGACCCAGGGATACAAACCGGCTGAAAGTAAAAGGATGGAAAAAGATACTCCATGCGAATAGTAACCAGAAAAGAGCAGGGGTAGCTATACTAATATCGGACAAAACAGACTTTAAATGCAAAAAAGTGATGAGATACAGAAGGCCATTATATATTAATAAAAGGGATGATCCTCCAGGAAGATATAACAATCATAAATATCTACGCACCTAACCAGGGTGCCCCAAAATATATGAGACAAACTCTGGCCAAACTGAAGGGAGAAATAGACATTTCTACAATAATCGTCGGAGACTTCAACACCCCTCTCACATCATTAGATAGAACAACTAAACAGAAGATCAACAAGGAAACAGAGAACTTGAAC
>JAQZBX010092361.1:0-12283 GCA_029593785.1 Cabassous unicinctus
AGCAATACGGCATGTGAATCAGATGAGAAGCTATAAGAGACAAGGAAGAAAAAGAAGCAACAGCAATAATATCAGTAGTGGTATTATAATAGACAATAGGATTGAAGTAAAGTAAGAGAGAAGACTTTAAGATTTTTTTCTACCTGCCCAGTTTTGTTAATATAAAAACTAGTTTCATTTATGATTGCACAGGTACATCCCACGAGCTTGTGATATTCTTACAGTTGGTTGTGAGATTAATACATCCTGTTGGATTAGGGATAAGGGTGGGCGTTTGGGGTCATCTGTTATCAGGGAAGGGGAGACCTGCTGGTGCTGACTGGGGTCACAGGGGATTATTATGCTAAATGGAAATAACATTCCCAACTCTTTTTGATATGATTGGGTGGGGATGGATTGTGGGCATTGATCATCTGACTGCTTTCTGCTGTTATGGGACATTGTGGGATTCAGCCACTGTTCCCCTTTTGTTGTTGAGATATTGTGGATTCTGACTTGGTGGCTGGCACTGTATTTTTGTAGCAGGAGAAGATCATGTATATAATCATGAGTGACATCTAGGACGATTGTTTGGATAAACTGAGTTCTTGAACGGAAGATGTGTGGACCTGCTGATATGAGGAGAATGAGAGTTATAATTGTGGTAAGGATAGAAATTAACCAAGAAATTTAGGGTGGGCTGTGAGGTTATCACCTCCAGGAGTTTGAGGAGAAGGAATAATAAGATTACATACTCAAGATTGAGCATTAATTGTTGACAGTGAAATTACATAATTTGGTGAGCTTACACACATAGAGTTTTAGCAAGAATAGGAGACTTTAGATTATTAACTGTGGATTCATAACAGTGTTTTTGAGTGATTTTTTTAGTTTTTATGGATTTATTATTCCCAACCAGATGGCTCCATAGGCCTATGATTAAAATGATTCTATTTTCTCCCAGTTTCTATAGTTTGAGGCCTAGGCAACAGCAAGTTATTATTACTTCCCCTTTTGGGTCTGTGGGGAGGTTGGCACTTTAACTTGTAACTTTAGTGCCTTCTTGTTTTTGCTGTTATCACCTTAACTGGAGCTATGGCTACAGCCCACAGCACCAAATTACAAGAGTCCATTGCAGTGTCTGCAGCACTGAAAGCATACCTTGCCCCTTCTGAGAACAGGAGGGGACCGATGTTGCAGTCATTGGAGTGAGCATGAAGGACACTTGTGGGTGATGTTCGTGACCTGCTGGCGAGTGTCAGGCAGTAGGAACTGCTGTGCTAGGCTCTACAAGGTCTGGCATCCAAGATATTCACCTTTTCGGTAGAGCCACTGTGCTGTTTTTTGGGTCTCAATGGTATGGCTCTGGAACTTCTGCCTCAGCAGTTCCAAGAGAAATATTAGAGGAGGGGGCAGGCATCCCAGATGTGCTTCCACAGATCTCTGTTCCCCACGGAGGGCAGCCCACATAAGTTCATTTTTCCTGTCTTGTGCTTTGGCTTCTCTCATTTGTGACTAGAGCCTATGGGGTATTTGTTTACAATGTTGCCTCTGCCACAGACTCCACCCAAAGCCAATATTGGCACTGGCTACATCCAATTTACAGGGTAAGTTAAGTTTCACCATCCCACTTACTCTTTAAACTTGTGTTATTGCCCTTTACCTAAAAAGCACCCTGCTGTGTGTGTGTGTGGGGTGGGGTTCTCATTTCCATGCACAACCTTTTCTGATTAACACATATAATGGTTTTAATATCTGAGCTAAATGAGGGATGAAGGGTTTTCAAGACTCCAACAATATTATAAACTCTATTAATATGAGAAAACATTGTACTTTATCAATTACAGCAGAGGGTACAGTTTTTGTCTAACTTAACTAAACAACAATAAGAATTTGATAGACAGCCAGGACTTTGTAGTTTGTCCCAATTGTTTGCCCATCTCAGGCTCTTAAGATAAGTTACCATTGTCTATGCTGTTTGTTTTAATTCTGAAAAAAGGGATTACTGGTTAACATAATATCATCAATAGGGTTGCAGCCACAGGTTTTTCCACACAGCCAGAATCTTTGCCACCAGTCCAGCACAGATGGTTGGGCTATGCATACAGCCTTGGGGAAGCACTGCAAAATCCACTGTTGGCCTTCTCACGGGAAGGTGAATGCAGTCTGATTTGACTTGCTTAAAGAGATACTAAAGAAAGCCTTAGCAAGTTTTAAAACAAAGCGATACTGATGTAACCAAATATTGTTTTTGCAACAAACTTGCAATATTTGGGACTGCTGCAGACACCAGTGGTGTTACTTTAATTCACAATGATCTACTGTTATGCACCACCTCTGGCAGCCATCAATGGCCACTCTTTTTGTGTAGCCATAAAGCTGGTTTTTTAGCAGAGGTGGGGCAAATCAACTGAACAAGAGCTAAGGCATCTGCTTCTTGCTTTCTAGGCAGAGGTTGTTCCTGTGACACATAGCATTTAAAAAAATAAAAATTAAAACCCTGAATAATGACACTGTACTTTATCTAATTCTGTGCCAAAAAATTTTTAGATTTTAAAGAATTTTATGCACTCTTTAAGTATTCATATGAACATTTTACTGATAACACTTTGATTAACAGAGGTTTAAAAAATCTCTTTTAATTTCATAACACTTTTAAATACTTTCTATTCAACTTATAGCAATCATGCTTATTAATATAAGTGCTTATTTAATTTTTGGCCATTTGAATAGAACTCTTTTAAGAATTTGCATTTATCAACTTATAATACTATCCAGAGGTATCAGAATATACACTGAACACACACAACAAGAATTATGACACACCGACAGAAATATAAAGCTCATTAATTGATTCATGGCTATTGTTACTCTTTTCATTATTTTATATCTTGCTTTTAAAACCTTACTGCTTTATAGATTTTTTTTCTTCTGGAATCGATGTTGCTTATAATATGCAAGCTTGTTTTGGAAACACTTTGCTAGTAATCAGTAACATTTAGGAGTATTTGAACATTATAAATATAGTAAAGCTTTCATTTAGCAGTTTAAATAGACATCTATTAAATATATATATTTTGGATCATTGCTTTTTTGGAGTGCACTTAGATAGGCTTAGGAGTTAGTTGAAAACTTGCTTGTAAGAGGCAAGCAATCATAATTTTGTTAACTAAGATTATTAGGGACAGTTGGGTATTGAAAATTTTGATAAAATGAGAAGGAGCAGAGGAATATGATCTGAGAAGATGTTTGATTTGGGAGAGATCACAGAGGGAGACGGGGACTTGAACGTGCATAATGCTTTGTGCCCAGGCCACTTTCTGGAGAGAGAGGACAGGAACTGGGGAAAGAGGCTGGATAGTGGGGAGTTGGTGCTAGAGAGTGGGTGATGGGTGGGGAGAAGGGAGTGGGCCCAGGGAGAGCTCTGGTGGAATGGAAGGAGGACTGAGCAAGTTAAGGGGATGCTGACAAGGCATATGGTTGTGAAGGAGAGGTGTGATCAGAGGGATCAGAGTTGGAAGAAGGGTTTTCTGTATGCAGAAGGGGGGAAGGGGTGGGGAGGGGAGGTGATCACTGCCCCAGCACCTGTATGAGGAGGTGTGGAGGAGCCTGGTCTACCAGATCAAAGTCTAGATTTTCAGAGATTGTAGGGGATGTGAGAGTGCAGGAGAAGGAAAGTTTCTGAGAGGGTTTTTGGTGTAAAAGAAGGATCTGGTAAGAGGAACATGATTGGCAAAGGGAGGGATGATTATGAAGGAAAAAAAACATGACTGAATGTATGGAATTTCTGACCCCTTGCCACTGCGATAGATGAAATTCTCTAAATCTCAGGGAATTTGGAAATTGAAAGTGCCAGTCTCTGGTCATTGACTTTCATTGTCCAATTTGTATTGAGGCCATACAGAAAATGAGTATTTTAGGTTTGATGTCTCTTTCTGGGTTCACAGATTTAAGGTTATGAAGGAGACAACACTGAGGCATGGTTTTTGGGGGACCAAAATTGAATTCCCCATTTTAGGTGGCATGGGAAATACTAAGGATTTCTAGAAAGGAAAGAACAGGGGAGAATCCAAATGGGACAGGCATCGTCGAATCACCCAAGGAAACAGGAGACGGCACTTGAAATTGGATGTCTCCAGAGACAAGGGGTCTTTTGCTATGAGGATGCAGGCCTCCCACCCATCGTGGCAGTTGGGGGCAGTGAGGACCACTGACCAAGCACTACGAATTTTGATTTTTGGTGGGTTGCCCTGGAAAATCGAAAAAGGAGAGAGAGAAAAAGAGAGAGAGAGAGAGAAAGCAGCATCCCCCAGGAGAGAAATTCTTGACTCACCCCGCTATGATTTGATATCTGGTGTGGTTTGGACATTGCATGGGTAGATTACTCACCAATCATTCAGTCTCAACCCCAGCCTGGGTTTTTTGCACGAAATGTTAGAGAAAAACAGTGCTCACTGGGACACGGAGACTGACGATTGTAGGCATAAATTATATTGGGAAGCTATCCTAACAGCGGGGGTCTGAAGAGAGACTTCAGCCCTCCTGTGGAAGGTGGTGAATATGACATTATACAGTCCATCAATAGGCGGGGAAACCAAGTACAGCCTCGGGACAAATGGCCAGGTGGGAATGGGTAGGAGGTCTTGGAATGTGGGACAGGTTGTTGGTGCTTGGGTCCTGAGGATTGATGGCCCTTATCTGCTCCACTTTGTTTATTCTTTGGAGGGGATGGACTGTGATGGCTTTCTCAGTTGGCCAGTTGGGTTATGGCTGGAGGTTACCTTTCTTCAATTCATGTCACAGGGGTATTGATTCACTGTCTTATTTACTATTAATCATTGCAAACCTTATACGGGGGAACCTCTAACAAATATGAAGTCTCTTAGCCACGTGAACTCATTTCTCTTTACCTTTTCCCCCTTTTATTCAAGGTCTTTTTCCAATCGTGTTGCCAGTTGGCACTTGGTATTAATGAACTTTTATAAAATTACCTGATGGATTTAACCATTCTTTTTAGCCTTTAGAATTATTAGAATTTCTGTTCCTTCAAATCCCCTCAACAAGAACTCCATAAAAATTTTCCAAATCTATCCTGGTATCACAGTATTGGATTCTGGGCTCATTGGGCAGTGATCCAATTGCTTGGTAACACTTCTTAGATCTTTAAGTTAATGTTTTTCTCCAAATTTTATAAAAATTTAGGCTTTTTTCCAATATTTTTATATGCCTAGGTTTTGTTCTTGTTTATGTAAACAATTTTTCTGCTGTTTTTGTTTTCCTCTTAGCTCTTCAGTTTGGAACTTTTTATTTATCTGGTTTCAAGTTTACTGATGCGGTCTTTAATAGCCTATAATCTGCTCTTGAATCTTTCTGGCAAATTTGTCATTATCATATATATTACTTTTCCTTTCTAGAATTTCTATTTACTGTTTTTTTTTTAGTCTGCACTTTTTCTCATAAATTTCTTCATTGTATCATCTTTTCCTTAAGTCATTAAGCATATTTTTAAAGCTGTTTTAAAGTTTATGGCTGTTAATTCAAACTTTAGATTCATCTTGAAATCTTGTTTCTATTAACTTTTTTTTAGTAAAACTTAGTCTTAAGGAAAGTCCTCTTATATAACATTTCAAAGTGTTTGAGTTGGAACTTCTGGGGGCTAGTTCAACTGGCAATGCTTTTTCCCTTGTTAAGTTTAATTTTTTGACAGAGTTTTGTTAAAATATTCTTAAAGGTATGATTCATTGTTTCTTTTTTCCTTGTGGAATGTGGCCTCCATGAAGCATATAGTTTCCAATGTATTGTTAGAGCTCTGACTACTTCCTGGATTACTTTAACAAAAAAAGCTCCTCCATGGAAATCAGAATAAAAATTCCATTTATAATAGTGACTAAAACAATCAAATTTTTAGGAATAAACTTAACCAAGGACATAAAGGACCTGTATTCAGAAACTATAAAACATTTGCTAAAAGAAACTAAGGAAGATTTAAATAAATGGAAGGACATTCCAAGATCATGGACTTGAAGACTAAATATCATTAAGATGACAATTCTACCCAAATTGCTTTACAGAATCAATGCAATTCCAATAAAAATCCCATGTCCATTTTTGCAAAAATAAAAAACAAATAATCAAATTTATTTTGCAAGGTAAGAGGCCCCGAATAGCCAAAAATGTCTTAAAAGGAGCAAAGTTGGAAGAATCTCACTTCCTGACTTTAAAGCATATTACTTAACTACAGTGGCAAAAACAGCACAGTACTGACATAAGGAAAGACAGATTGACCAATAGATCTGACTTGAGAACTCAGAAATTGATCCTCACATCTAACATTAAGTGATTTTTGAAAACGCTGTTAAGCCCACACTGCTGGGCCAGAACTGTCTATACAACAAATGGTCCTGGGAAAACTGCATAGCCATATCCAAAAGAAATAAAAAGATGCCTATCTCACACTTATACAAAAATTAACTCAAAATGGACCCAGGACCTAAATATAAAAACAGCAACCATAAAGCTTTTAGAAGAAAATGTAGGAAAACATTATTTCCTATATTTTGTGGTAAACAGTAGTTTCTTAAACTTTACACCCAAAACACAAGCAACAAAAGGAAAAATAGATAAATGGGACCTCCTCAAATTTCCACACTTTTGCACCTCAAAGGACTTTTTCCAAAGGGTGAAAATGTAGCTAAATCAATGGGAGAAATTATTTGGCAATCACATGTCTGATAAGGGTTTAATATCCATGATATATAAGTAGATCATACAACTCAACAATAAAAAGAGAAACTATCCAATTAAAAAATGGGCAAAGGATTTGAAAAGACAACTATCCAAAGAAGAAATAAAATTGGCATAGAAACACAAGACAAAATGGTCAACATCACCAGTGATTAGGGAAATACAAAGCAAAACTACAATGAGATATTATTTCACACTGATTAGATTGGCAGCTATTAAAAAGTCAGAAAACTGTAAATGTTGGAGAGGATGTGGAGAGATAGGAATGCTTATTCATTGTTGATGGGAATGTAGAATGATTCAGCCACTGTGGAAGACTGTTTGGCAGTTCCTAAGGAAGTTGAATATAGACTTGCCATAGGACCTGGCAATATCATTGCTAGGTATATACCCGGAATTACTGAGTTTGACATGAATAGACATCTGCACAGCAATGTTCAAAGTGGCATTATTCATGATAGCCAAAATTTGGAAACAACCCAGATATCCATCAACTGAAGAATGGATAAACAAATTGTGGTGTATATACCCAATGGAATATTATGCAGTTGTAAGAAGAAATGAAGTCATGAAACATGATAATGTGGATGAACCTGGAGTATCTTACGTTGAGTGAAGGAAGCCAGACACAAAAGGACAAATACTGTATGGTTGCCCTATTGTGAGCTAAACATTTGTTCTGAAATATAAATATATTATGTGAAATATGAATAATGGGTAAAATTGCATATATAAGGCCATTTTTCTTTGAACCTGATCAAGTGTAAGTTAATACTACAGAATGTTAATATCAGACAAAAAACGTTATACTAGGTGAAACAGACTAGACATGGAGTACTACATATTATATGATCCATTTGTATAAAATGTAAATATAGATCATTTATAAAAATGAAATTAGATTAGTGGCTATGTGTGGCTGAGGAATTAATGCTAAGGGATGTGGAGCCTTTTTTTTTGGAATAATAACATTTTTATAAAATTTTTGAGATGATGAATGTACAACATTGTGACTATACTAAAGCCATTGATTATACACTTTGGATAGATCATATGGTATGTGAATATATCTCAATAAAACTGCTTAATAAACAAATAATTCTGTGAAAATAGCCAGAAATAGCAGTTATGTACAGCAGGGTAAAAGAGGTGAGCAATTTTCTTGTTTGCTTGTATTTTGTATATTATTATTATTATTGAGATAATGAAAATGCTTTAATAATGATTGAAATCATGAACTCAGAACTACGTGATTATACTAAATATCATTGATTGTATAAATAATCATTGATTGGATAAACTGTAAACTATTAATATATATCAATAAAATTGATTTTTTTTTAAAAGCTCCTCCATTATTGCTCTGTAAGGAATATGGCAGGCTGCACCTGGGAACAATTTCTTTTAGGAGAATCTTAGTTACTTCTGAGACCTCCTTGGTCTACCCATACATAGAAGGTGTCTACAAACACTATTCAGGGTTTTTAATTTCCTCCAGCCTCTGGCAAGTCTGTAAAGTCTACTTGCCAGTCCATTCCTTACTCTATCTTCTTGTTTTATCCCCTTTAACAGGAGGATATGGTCATCTTTGGGGGTTATTTTTGGCACAGATTAAGCTCTACTTGACCAGATTTATATTATTTTCTGTATATTCAGGCCAACAGTGTACTTTCATAGTCACTGGTATGATATATGATGACCCTTCGTTAATGAGTTTCTCTATATAAATGTGTGATATTTCTTCCACTAAATGTTCATTTCTTCAATTAAATGTATGATCCTTTGTTCATTGTAATTCCACCTTTCCTTCAGGCTCTATAGGTTTCCTTAAAATGGATTTCAGGGCTTATGCAAAATCCCCATTCTTTACACTGTCAAATCCATTCTCAAATATTGGGTCCAGGAAACTATTGTTTGCCTATCAGATTTTTGCTTCTTATTTAACAGCTTGGTTGACTTAAATTATTTCTTCTGCTATCTGGCTATCATCTGGGAAATAAAAAAAGAGTCATCTTTTATACTGGCAAAATATATCTTTTCAGTAGCCCGTGCACATGGACCTATTTGGAAAGAGAGAGGATGATTTACCTTAGGGAAAAAAGGAATTAAACATGAAGAAGTCATAGTTCTGTTAGATGCCATTATGTTGCCACAAGAAATAGCAATTGTCCATATATATATTTTCTCTTTTCTTCCTTGTACATTGTAAGAGATGACCACCTACTACAATGTCTTGTAGATGTCCTCTACAATATTCCTAGGAGTTTTATGATCCTGACTTTTATGTTTAGGTCTTTGATCCATTTTGAGTTGTTTCTTCTATAAGGAGTGAGATAGAGGTCCTCTTTCATTCTTTTGGCTATGGATATCCAGTTCTCCCACCACCATTTGTAGAAGAGACTGCATTGTCCCAGAAAAGTGGATTTGGTAGGTTTATCAAAAATCTATTGACTATAGAGGTGAAGGGCTTTTTTTGAACTCTCAATTAAAATCCATTGATCAATGTGTCTATCTTTATGCTAATACCATGCTGTTTTGACCACTGTAGCTTTATAATACACTTCAAGGTCAGGGAGCATGAGTCCTCTGGCTTTGATCTTATTTTTTTAGGATGTTTTTTGCCTATTTGAGACTCCTTTCCATTCCAAATAAATTTGGAAATTATTTTTTTCTATTTCTATAAAGTAAGCTGTTAAAATTTTGATTGGTATTTCATTAAATCTATAAAGCAATTGGGTAGAATTACATCTTCACAAAGTTTAGTCTTCTAATCCATGAACATGGGATGTCCTTCCATTTGCTTAGGTCTGTTGGAGAAGATGCTGAGAGTCAGAGCATAAAGGGTTAAGCATCCAAAAAAGCATGCTTGCTGGCAGAGAGCAAATGTCTCCAAGGACACTACATACTGCAGATATCAGTGGGAGGAGGCACAGCACAATGAACTCCCCACACAGCTGTTATTGTCTAAGTTCCCAGGAAAGTTTGTCTGGGAACTCACAAACAGGTAGCGTTCTCACACTCCAAGCTGAGAAACTAGTGAAGAACTCCCTACTTTTGTTATCAGCTTTGTAGTATAAAAAGTAGCTTCAATCTAAATAAACTTGCCTGCATTCCTCATGGAGTGAGGTCCCCTGATCCCAATCTTTCTTTGGATCATTCCCAGCACCATCAAACTCCACGATGAATTACAACAGATGGCGCCCAACGTGGGGCACGACTAGTCTTTTTTTATTGTCTTTTTCTCTGGATCAGTGCTGTGGAACTAAGGACTTGTTGCTGGGTCAGACAGTCCTTGAATCTTATGTGGTGAGTCAAATAATCTTGATCGTCAGGATAATGGGAAATCAGTCGACTCAATTTGAGGAATATTCCGAGGTTTTAAAGACCCTATTAAAGGATACAGGGGTATCTGTGACAACCCACGAGTTACTAGAACTCTTTTCTCTTGTACATAAACATTGTTATTGGTTTCAGCTGCAAGGGCAGAATGTGTTAAATTTGAAACAATGGAAACTAGTAATGAAATCATTGCAGCGAGTGTATCAAAAAGGGGAAACAGTTCCTCTTCAAGTATCGTCTTTGTGTAGTCTTATTTCTGTTGCTCTTGAACCATTACAGTCAAATGAAAATGAAGATATTAAAATGGATACTGCTATTGTTAAAACTGTAGCAGAACAAGCTAATGATGATTTTAATGAAAATATATATGAAAAAATTAGTGAACAGGCAAAGACAGATAAACTCATGTTTAATAAAAAGAAAAAAAAAAGAAAAAGGGAGTTTATGGAACTTTTCCAGTGGTCGTTAAGCCATGTCCTCCAAAAGATGATTTGTTGTCTTTTGAACCAGCCTCTGCGCCTCCTCAGGTATCTACTGATCCATTTTTACAACATTTGATGACCCTCCAAAAGTTTCTGTTTTTGTGCCAGCACCATCCTCTTCAATTATGAAAAGTATAGCAGAGGGAAGCAGAGAAAGAAATTCAGAAGCTATGCAATTTTTTACTTTTCCAGTAACAGTAACTCAAATTCCAGTAGATATTAACAATCCCCAAGAGGGTGTACAATATGAGCATGCTCCTATTCCTTTTAAAACTATCAAAAAATTAAAACAAGCATGCACGCAATATTGTGTAAATTCTCCGTATACTCAAGAATTGGTACAAGAAATGGCACAAGCAAATAGATTAATACCCTGGGACTAGCATTTGTTAGCTCAAGCTGTTTTTAATTCAGGAGAAATTTTACAATTTAAAACTTGGTGGGCTGATGAAGCTAATATTGTAGCACGATGAAATCAACAGCAAAATCTACCAGTGCCTATTACTGCTGAACAAATATTAGGAATAGGTCAATGGGCTGGGGTTCCTCGCCAAGCTGAATATGATGATTTTGCCATTGTAGAAGTTCAATTGTGCTGCCTAGTCACCTGGCGACTAATCTCCACCCCTGGACAGGCTGTACAATCATTTTCAAAAATTGTTCAAGGAAATACTGAACCCTATGCTGAATTTGTAGCAAGGCTGGCAGATGTGGTCAAAAAGACAGTAACTCAATTTGATCTTAAAGAAATGCTTATTCAGATGTTGGCTTTTGCTAATGCTAACAGTGAGTTTAAAAAGACTTTACATCCAATAAAGGCAAATGGAGTTACTGTACAGGATTATATAAAGGCATGCCAAGACCTTGGGTCTAATACATACAACATGACGATTTTTGCAGCTGCTATAATGAGACATAGTCCTATAATTAATAATTTAAGTTGCTTTAAATGTGGAAAACCAGGTCATATGAAAAAAGATTGCTGAGCCAGGACTGGTGTGAAAGCTCCATTTAGTGGTAATAATAAATCAATACCAACTCATGTGTGTCCAAAATGCCAGAAAGGGTTACACTGGGCCAATGAATGCCATTCTAAATATCATAAAAATGGCAGTCTCGTTAATAAATCAGGAAACTTCCTAATGAGCCTTGCTCGGGGCCCTCAGACAAACAGTATGAGCACTTCCCAACCTAGCTCAAATCTACCTAGTCAGCAACGGAGCAGCTCACTTCAGCCTGTAACAGAACTTAAAGCAGTTACCAAAGGCAGTACAGCTGTCGATCCTCCCTCAGCTGAAACTAAGTTTATTACTCCTTCTCTAAATATACCAAAAATAAGAAAAGGAATTAAAGGGCCTATCCCAAAAATCTGAAATTCGAGCCTAAGTGTACTCCTAAAGAGTAGTAATCCAAAAAATAGATGTTAAATATCTGTATAAACTGCTAAATTAGAGCTTAAGTGTATTTAGGCTGTTTAAGTTGTCCTGTCTGTTTACTGATTACTAACAAAAGTGTTTTAAAGCACAAGCTTATATATTATAGGTAACATAGATTCCAGAAAAAATCTTAAAAACAGTAAAATCAAAGATGTGAAATGATGGAGGGCTTGAAGACAGCCATACCAAAGGAGTGAAAATTATGAGTAAAATTATTAAGCTTTATGTTTCTGTTAGTGTGTCATAATTCTTTTTGTATTTGTCTGTTTGTTCAGTGTCAGTGTATATTTTGATACCTCCGGA
>JAQZBX010092362.1:0-12282 GCA_029593785.1 Cabassous unicinctus
AGTCTTCTGACTCTCTCCAGTCCTCTACACCTCTCCCATTTCTACACTTTCTCAGATTTTTGATGGGGGTTCATAGATCACATATGGGAGGGGAAAGTGAACCAATATTTTATGAGTATCTTCTCTAAACTGAGTCATGTCTTGCATTTTACATAGCACATAAACATCTCACAGCTCCATGCAGATATGGATCATTAGCCCCATTTTACCGAGGAGGAAACAAAGGCACACATTTGTTAAATGACCTGCCAAGGTCAAGGAGCTCATTAGTGGCAGATCCGGGGTTCATACTCCCTGTACAAAGCCTATGTTCCTTAAATCCTTTATATATACTGGCTCGTTTGGAACAAAAGGTATGAACCCATCTAAGGGCATATGAGTGATCTTGTCACTCCCATAAAACCTGGGCCCCAGCTAGCTCCTCAGGACGGCATCTATTTCATCCCTTGTATGTAACAGGTGGACATGGGTTGAAGGGACCTGTCCAAGGACATGAAGCCCTGAGACCCAGGCCAGCACCAGAGCCCAGCCATGCTTTCTGTGGCTCTCAGTGCCTTGTTCTAACACTTCCAGTTTGAATATCGTTCTCTTTAAAAAGAGAGACTTGCCAAATGACTGTTGGATTGTTCTGCTTTCTCATCAACAGTTGGTTTCTCTCCAATAAAAATAATAAGCCTGACGGTTTTAGAATTACAGAGCTAAGTTCATTTCTGAGGTTCGACCACAATTGTCTGGCTTAGGCAAGCTGCTGAGCAATCTGAATTTTTGATTCCTCATTTCTGAGATGAGTGTAGCACACACACCCGCCCCCGCACCCCAGGACTGTGCTGGGGATTAAATATGGTTTAATTCACCTAAAGAGGTGAGCACAGACCCTGTGCACAGCAGGAGCTCTGAGACAATGGTTCTCATTCTGACTGGGCTTCACAGTTGCCAGTGGAAGTTTTTTGGGTTTTTTTTGTGAAGAGATGGCTGATACTATGAACCAAACATATTGTATAACATATTGTATGATTCAAAAAAAATAAAATAAAAACAAAAAAAAATTTGTATGTATCTAGTACTTTTAATTGAGAAATGTATGTTTTTATTCAACTGTTTTCTTTCTATTTTAAAATTATTGTTTATATTTTCAATTATTAAGTGTACAAAATAATAAATAAATAAATAGATGGCCCCCAAATCCAAGACCAAACAATAACCCAAAAGCCATAAAAGAAATGACTGAAAATGTTGTCTATATCAGAATTTAAAATCGCATTATACGATTTTTTGGTATCATTTGATACCAAAACCCCAAGTAAAACAAATCAGTTTGGGGAAAAAGAGTTGCTGCATACATAACAGCTTCCAGACTATACAAAATGTCAAGAAATGAGTAAGAAGACAAAGGATGCAATAAAAAAAGCTTTAAGAATCTGAATGGAAAATTTACAAAATAAAAACGTCCTAATGCCATGAAATATGGAAAGAAACCCCGTCTCACCAATAACCAGGAAAATTAAAACTAAAACAATAAATTACCTTGTTTCACTCATTGGATTGTCAAAGATTAAAAAGCCATAATAAGCAAATATTCTTAAGAGTATAGGAGAATAAAAAATTTTTTTAAAAAAGAGTATAAGGAAATGAGTGTTGCCATACTGAACCAGTGGAACTATAAATATTTATATGACATTTGGAGAATGATTTAGTCATTTCTATTAAAGCTGAAAATGCCCATACCTTAGGACCATCAATTCCACTTCTAGGTATCTACCCTAGAGAAACATTTGCATATTATATAAAAAAGAACAAAATTATGTACTGCAGAATGTTCCATGACTGTAGAAAACAGAAAACAGCACGGATGCTAAAAATAGGGGGAATGGATAAATAAAATATGGTGCACGCATATTAAGGACTCTCTTCAGGAGTTAAAAGTTTAGAGCTTGACCTTTAATGATCAACATGTATATATCTCAAAACATTGAATTTAGAGGAAAAAATACAGAAAGTTTAACTAAGCACTTAATATGTAACCATTCTGCAACAGTCGTTTAGTCCTTAGAACAGCCTGTGAGGCAGGCACTGCTCTTAACCCCATTTTACAGATGAGGCAACTGAAGCACAGAGAAGTCGAATGACTCTCCCGGAGCTACAGCCCCGCTAGGTGGCAGAGCCGCATTCTAAGCAGCCAGTCTGTGGCCCCGCTCCTCCGCACTGACCCAGTGTATGTCCAACAGTGTGCACGGCATGATACTTGTCAATATCAATGTTTTTTAAAAGTCCTGCCAGGAAATATATTAAACTCATGATAAGGTGGCTTTAGTCAAGAAATGCGTGGGATTATGAGGAATGAGGAGGGGACATCAGACAGGACCATGGCTTTATCTTTAATGCTCTAATTTTAAAAAGTTACTCACACATGAGAACAATGAAAGTAAATATGTCAAAAAGTTATCAGTGATTGACTCTGAATGGGGGGAATAGGGCCAGTTATTTTCCTTCTACTTCACTTCTTTTTTTTTTTCAATTTGAGAGAAAGAATTCCTGATGACTGATCCCCCTCCCAGAGACTCTGATTTAGAAGGCCTGGAATGGGATCAGGGGATTTTCATCTTTTAGAAACCCCTCAGGTGATTCAGATGTGCAGGGATGCCTCTACTTGGCAAAGGTGTTGGTGCATAAGAGAGATCATGCGCTGTGGAACCGGAGAGTGCAGGGTTCAACCCCATGTCCACCCCATTGGCTGTGTGATCTTGAGCAAGTACTCAATCTCTCAGCAGCTCAGTTCCCTCATTTGTAGAACAGAGCAATGCCTTCTCCATCAAGATTAATGAGAATGAAATCAACATCACCCATGCCTGGCTTATCACACAATCTAGTTCCACAATTACTAGCTTTTATCTCCCTTCCCTCAGCACTTGAATGAATAGAACTTGACTCTGCATTTTTCCAGGCTTCTAACAAGGGCAGTAGGTATGCTGCCCTATATAATTTCTAGGTCAACTTCTGAAACGTGGAAAAAATATCAGCACACACTGAAAACAACCTTCCAGCAATCACCCAATACCATGACCTTTGCTTATTCCTCTGTGAAAAGGTTATAACAATACCACTTATGCACTGGGATGGTTGAGATTTTGGATAACGCTTTCAAAATTTAGTTGGCATATGTGCACGCACGCACGCACGCACACACCCACACACACACACCCCTCTTGGGTGCATCTCATGGTGTCTGGTAATTTAGTTACTGGTGGTTTATTTATTAGGTTGTTAATTTACTATTTTTTAATCTATTAACCAGGATTTAGGCCCAAAGGGCAACCTCTCAAGGAGAAAGTATCTCATGGAAAGGCTAAAAAAAAATTGTGTAAGAGCATTTTACAGGTATTTTCTTTCTCATCTCTACACAGATTGCTTGCTTTAACTCAGGGAGAACTTTTTCCCTTTGGATAACCAGGCTTAATCTTATTTAAAAAGCTCAGAGTAAAAATTCATTGGTTCAAACATAATCCTTGTAAATCCAGGAGAGGAGAGTAAAAAGATCCTAAGTTCCTTTGCTTATATTTAAATTTACTTCCATCCTTAATTGAATACTTCATATATATATATTTATATATATGACTTCATATATATATATATATATATATATATATATATATATGACTCTGGGCATATACTTCATATATATATATATATATATATATGACTCTGGGCATGTCCAGGATATAAAGATGATTGAGACATCATTGATCTTAAGAAACTATCCTCAGGGACAGACAGAAATGTATACACTTAACAAGGTAAACAAGTGCTGCAGAGAAAAGTAGAATGTGCTTTGGGAAACCTGAGGCGATAGCAATTAATTCAAGGAAGGCTTGATAAAAGAGGTCTGAGGCCAGGGCCAACTTCAGGGGTGTGTAACAAGTGCAGATACACAGGGCCCCATGCTCAGACGGGCCCTGCACTTGGGGTTTAATGCGCTTCAGTAGCCCTCTTGAAATTCCCGATAATTCTGTCTTTGAATTTGTGTTTTGTGAGCAAAGTCCATTGGATTAACGAAGCATGCACCAAGGCCTCCGAGTCTTAGCTGGTGTGTGATCCTGCCTCCTACTACCTCCCTGTATTCCTGGGATGGGTTCTGGGGGGCTTGCTCCCAGCTCCCTGGGGCCCTGGGCCCTGCCTAGCCTCCCGCTCCCTGGCCTCCCTCACTACCGCTGCAGACCTCCTCCCAGGGCGGTGACCAAGGTTGCATGGGGTAAGGGAGAGACCCATGTTCTGCTGCCACCCTCCAGTGCTGGTAGTGTGGTAGGTGATTTGGTGAGACACGAGGCTAGAACAAGTCCCTCTCCCATCCCCAATCCAGGTACTGATTGTGTCCCAGCATGGAGACTGCAACCCCTTGGGGGTCACCCGTCCAGTGGGTTGGTGTGGCGGGACCGTGGGAAGGGGAGATGGACTTTCTCGCCTTGGCAGAGGTGTGGCCTGTTGACCCAGTGGCTTGCAGGACGGAAAACCTGGCAGGTGGAGGGCTGCAGTGGCCAAGGGAAGGAGCACACCGTTAAAGAGCAAATGAAAAACACCAGGCAGGGCGAGAGCAGAGAAGAGAGGAAAAGTTGTATAGTTTAGTAATCTTTTTTTTTTTTTTAAAGATTTATTTATTTTTATTTTATTTATCCCCCCCCCGCCCTTGCTGCTTGTGCTGCTGTGTCCATTCGCTGCATGTCTTCTCTGTGTCTGCTTATCTCCCCCTTGCTGTGAGGTCCTGACGCATCAGCCCACGGTGCAGCGTGAGCTGGCCTGCCCTCACAAGGAGGCCCCGGGAAGTGAACCCGGGGCCTCTCATATGGTAAACGGGTGCTCTATCCATTGCGCCACACCCGCTTCCTGCCGTGAGGTTGCTGCATCAGCCCACCGCACCACTCAGGCCGGTGTGCCCTCACAAGGAGGCCTCGGGACGCGAACCCGGGCCTCCCATATGGTAAACGGGGGCTCTATCCACTGAGCCACACCCGCTTCCCTAGTTTAGTAATCTTAACAGCACTTTTTTCCTGCCTTTTGAACAAAATATCCCATATATTCATTTTGTACTGAACCCCACAAATTCTGTAGCTGGTCCTGTCTGAGGCAGTATTGCATAGCAGTTAAGACTGTGGGTTCTGCAGTCAAAATGCCTTGGTTCAAATAACATCTCCAGCATTTACCAGCTGTGTGACCTTGGGCAAGTTACTTAACCTCTCTAAGCCTATTAGAGATAGAAAGGGAAAGAAATAGCCTTTACCTCTTGGTATTATTATAAGGCTGAATGAGATCCCGTCTGGGAAGCCTCTGTCACCGAGAGACGTCCTCACCCTCCACCCCTGCTCCACAGGAGACACATAGCTTCTCGGAACATTCGCTTCTCCTGCTAGGTCCTAAACCAGATGGTTTCTCGTCTTTACAATCCCTGTGTATCCTCCATCCTTACCTGCCCCTTGCACAGTACTGAGAAATCATAGATTTTCAAGGGATATCTCACTATATCCAGCCCATATCCTAAAAGGACTTGTTGAATGCATGACTGAAAATATATTGAGCTTCAACTGTGTGCACAGCCCTGACCAATGTGCTACCCCTGGCTTCCAACCAGCTGAGGGAGACCAAAGAAAAATGATTACAAAACGATGCATCCTCGGGTACGAACAGTCAGTCCCAGCCAAAACATTAGCAAAGTACTTGGGAGAGCTCTGGATTAGGAAACCTCTTTGAAATTATGTGGTGTTCTGATGCCCAGCTAAAATCCAGACTGGCATTTCCTAAACTGTCTTCCAAGATGTTAACAGAAGTTCTTGTAATTAGAAGGGATCCAAAGTCAAATAAGTTTGGAAAATAATACATACTGCATTTCCCAGTCAGAATATCCTAGTGTACATTTGGGTTTTATAGGCCCTGAGAAGACCTACAATAAAGAAATCGGATAATATGATATGACTTTGAGTTTCCCAAACTGGTTTGATTGTGGCCTCTTTAATGTTAAGAGAGCTACCAATGGCTCGAAGAACATTAGCTGTTTTCTGCATCACAGTTTGGAGTTAAGCCGTTTGAAGTATGGGACTGTACCCTATTATTTTATGACTAGACTATAGAAGATAAAATAAATTTGGTGACTGAAAGAATTAATAGTGTTTTCAATCATTATTTATCTACTTTTTTACTATGATCACATGTAGCACAGGTATAGACACTTAATGATTTACAAAGCATATGCTCTCATCAGAAAAACCCTGTGGAAGTTGGCAAGGTAGTAATTATCAGTACCATTCACAAATGTAGAAACTGGGTCTCAGGGAGATTGAGAGACTTAATTAAGTTCACACAGCTGCTTCATATAAGAGCCTGAGCTGAAAACCAAGTCTTACAATTCCAGATCCCACATTCTTTTCACTGCATCTCGCTAGAAAATAACACAGAGATTGTCTATGCCATTATCTGATGCAAAAATGAATAAAGCTCTTACCTCAAATAAGCGCAAAACTTTTGCCAGTGCACCAACTTCTTCCTTGAGTGAGAAGATGAGAGATATGGCACCGTTTTGATTGGAACTGTCTTCAATATAGCTAGTTTCCTACAAGATTAAATAGATGGACTTAGTTAAAATGTTTCCTTAGTTTCTTAGTTTTGCAAGTCATACCTATAAGATTGCCAAGGAAGAGGCAACCTTCTGGGTAAGTCTTGTAATACCATGAACTATATATATTAAATACAGAAGTATTTAGTGTTGATGGAAAATAAATGAGCCAAGGCAATAAAATTATCAGTGATACTCCTAGATCAGACTTCAATTTTAAAAAGCTGCAAATACTCATGTATATTACCAATCAACCCCATAAATTCAACAACTTTTAATTAGCACCTATCCAATGCCAAGCACTATTAGGACTCTGAGAGGTATAAATATGAATAAGACAATGCTCTTAAGAGCTTACAATCTGGCTTAATAGTCATATACAAAACAAACTGTATAAATAGAGAAAGATTTTCATCGGGGCTATAATATAGTTTGAAAAGTATCCTGGGAAAACCTTGAGAAATACAGTATGAAAGTACTAAAAATAGAATGCACACAGGCTTTTGAATCCAAAGACCTGGTTGGATTCCTCTCTCTTCCTTTACCAGCTGGACCACTTTGGGCAAATCACTTAGCTTTCTTAGTTTCTTCATCTATAAAATAAACTAATACTAAGCTCTATCAAAACAGAAATCAGATGATGAAAAAAAGAAAAGGATAAAAATGTTTTAAATGAAAAATCAAGAGAAGTAAATAGAAATGATGGAAATATTATAAATACACAAGAATGGCTTTTTGGCCTTTGGCAAAGCTCTCAGAGAAGCATTAATTTGTTCCCATATGCTAGGATTTGAGATGGCCATTTGTTGGAAAAGAGCCACACAATATATAAAAATACACAAATAACTTGTCAGAAGATGGATGCCTTAAACTAAATAGCAAGAATAAAAAGGATCTAACACTTACTACATGGATGTCCCAGCAATCTAATGTGGGGTTAGGTTTGGCATTCCAGGAAGAGTTTGCCAAAACATCTGTCAAAGTTTTAAAGTACTACATAAAATCCTATATATGCCCACAAATAAACAGTATGTGCCAAAAACTGGGAAGAAAAAAAAATGCACAGAACAATTGCTCTCTTGTAAGCAAGTTAATGAAATTAGTGGAATGGATGTTACGTCATCTCAATGAGAGAAGGCTCTGTTGGGCAGTCCCTATCAGTGGCTCAAAATAATAAGTCCTGCATGAAAACTAATGACCCTTAGGACAAAATTCTTTGAATTCAGAAAATCTAGGTTTTCCCAGAGTCTTGCAGGAAATAGGGCTATGGGGAAAGAATCAAAATTATCAGCAAGTGTGATTCCAGGGATCCCCAAATAAATAGGAAGATTGAACTGTTATATATCCCTATTTGGGTCATGATGTTATTTTTCTTTAAAAAAATTAAGCCTACCATTTATAAAGAGCCTATTATGTCCTAAGCACTGTAATAAACACTTGATTTGGACACCTTTAATTTCTATGACAATTCTATTAGATTTTATTATCCACCCGCCCCATCCCCCCTTGTATTGATGACGAAATTAAGGCTTAGAGAGGCTAAGTAACTGGCCCAAAGTTACCCAGTTAGCAGTGGAGCCAGATCTGAGCCCATGCCATTTGACCCCAGCAGTCTATTCCTAAACTCATACTGTCTATGAATCACAACCTACTGCAGACCCCACCTGCCTTTTTCCTCTCCTAAACCCTGCCAGAGATGTGTGGATCACATCTTCCTGCCAGAAAAATCTGAGCCCTTAGTCTATTCGGGTTTCCTTGAAATGACAAAGGATTTCTTTGTTTCTAGTTTACTTGGCAGCATTCTCTTCTTGTGTTGGCCTCCAAGAAAAATAACGTATTTCTGATACGCCTCAACAGATGCCACCTGTGACTGGATCAATACAGACTTGAATGTGCCCATGCTTGACATGCAGTCACCTTCCCACCCCTGTGCCTATCCAGTCAACCACCAAGTCTAATTCAATCTTCTCCAAAAATGACTCTTGCCTTTCTTATGTTCCCACGGTCACCACTCAAGTCCAGCTCAATGATGTGCATTGATCCAGCACTAAGAGAGTGTTGCTTATGTCAGTCTTCAACTCAAATGCTATGAAGGTTCCCCATGGCCATGAGGATGAAATACCCCTTGCTGGTATTTAAGGGTCTCCTTGTTACCTAACCTTCCCTGATTCACCTGCAGGAGCCTCCCCTACAGCCAAACTGGTTTCTTCCTTGTCTTTTCAACTCCCCAATAGAGTAAAATGTTCTGCATTCCCCTTTTCAAATACCTCACCCTTCCTCAAAGGCCTTCTTGGGTCTCCATTCTCTCAGAAAACCTTCATATTCTCCAGCCTAGGCAGAGAATCAATCCTGTATCTATTCATTCCATTTGGCTTCTGCTGCCCACATGGGACTTGACAATCATTGATACACAGAGATAGACATGCCCTTAGAGATCATCTAGGTCAACCTCCTCAATTTACAGATTGAGAAACTAAGGCCAAAGAGAGAGAATAACTCACCTGAGGTCAACAGGTATTAGATAGCAGGTTAAGAACTCAGGCTCTTAAATATTAGTCTTTCCATGGAATTCCCTCTGCTATGGACATAATGTGGGAATCAAGGCCTCTGTTTCTTTCAAAGTAGGGGATTTATTCTGGTTCAATCAACAGTTGCTCAGTACCCCGCCTAACACCCTACATTTTACTCATGTACTTTCCAGTACTCCACTCTCTCCATACACTTTCTAAGTCAGTGTTTCTCAAAGAGTGTTCCTTGGATCTCTACTCCAAAATTACCTAGATTCCTTGTTAAAATGAAGATTCCTGGGCCCCACCCAAACCTATCAAATCAGAATCTTTGGGATGGGGCCTTATAATATGTATTTTCATAAGCATCCCATATAATACTTAACCACAGAAAATTTTGAGAACCACTAATAAATATACAGGCTATTTTAAAAATTATGACTCTTCCTAAACGTGTCTGCAAACGCACATTTACCAAATGATAAGGCAGCGCTCTTTGTTGGTATTAATATTAACAATAAAGTCTGCCATTGACTGAGTACCCACTATGTGCCAGGAACCACACTTAGTACTTTTCTTAGTTAATAAACATCATTGCTGGCAACAACTATCACTGTTCTAAAAATTTAATGTAATAACTCATTTAGTCCTCACACTAACCTCATGAGGCAGATGCTGTTATTCCTCCTTTTAGCAAATGAGTAAAGAGACCCAGGAAGGTTAAGTGGCTTGTCTAAGGACACACAGCTAACGAGTGGCAGAATCTGGACTTGAACCCAGGTCCAACAATTCCAAAGCCTTCATTCTGCTTCCAGTTGCTGACCCAGCTGGAGTAGTAACTGCATTTTCAAAGCCTAAGGAGTTTTAAATGAGAGGAAACTCATGGAAATTTGTCAAATTGTGGGGTTTTGGGTAGATTCCAGTTCTGCCACACACTACTGTGTTGATTCAGCCAGTTATAGGCCCTTGGGCAACTTTCTTCTAGAATATGTTTTTATTGGCTTACAATCTATACCTTATTTATTTGAATCAGCATTTGAGTTGACTTACAAACACATGCAAAGGATTGATAAAATGTATAGAAAAAGAGCTCAGAAACTATACAAGAAAAAATAGGACAGGGAGAAAGAACTTTTCTAGGAACCAGGATGGAAAGAATTTTGATTATTGAGTAATACGTGTAACAATAGAAATTTATCCTCTTTGGTTGTGTCTAACAAATACATTGTTACCTTTGGAAAAGAGTAGCTTTCAAAATTAAGAGCAATATGCTTTGACAAGTGTATTCCAGGGGCACTGAATTTCAAGCTTAGTGCTTTGGGAGAGCATTTGCTGTGTGTTTGTGCAAACACACACCTACAGTGCAAGATTACAAAAGGCAAGATGCAGACATCCTCCAATGGACATCCTATACTTCTGCATTCCAGGATTTATCTATAGAGGAGGCAGTAAAAGAGGAGTGTGCACAGATATTAGAGTCTGATCTGGGATTGAATGTTGGCACCACTGTATATGACTGTGATTTCTGAGTTTCCCTCATCTTTTATCCCATTACCCTGGTCTATTTTTTTTCTCAGTACTTATCTCCATGTAAAATTATAGTATATGTGAATTTGGTTAATTTTTTATTGTCTATGTCCTCCATTAAAATGTAAATTTCACCAGGGCAGAAACGTAGATGTTTTCTGCTGTGCCTGGCCCTAATAAGTGCTCAATAAATCTTCATTGGATGAATGAACAAGCCACACGTCTCTTGCAGGATTCTTGTGCGTGCTGGTTGTATAAGGAAGGTGACATATTATATCCCCTCAACAAATGGTGGGTCCTTCCCACAGTCTGCTTTAGATCAGAATTATATCCAAATGCATGCTATTTATCTGGGTCAGGAGCTTCAAGAAAACGTAAACTGTGTGGTTTTTGTTTGTTTGTTTCCAGAATGTCAGACCTGGAAGGAATCTTAAAGATCATTCTACTCCAATCCTTCCCTGTTTTATTCATACCAAACCAAGCCTCATCACCCCAATTAAATGGCTTCCCTGAACTACAAGCTTAAGTAGACCAAGGCTGAGAACCCTGGGCTCCTGACTCCATGTCCAGCAGTATTTCTATGATTAAGCTGTACCAGTCAGTGTTTAACTCAGCACTTGTCCTTCCTTCCATTTTTAAACACCGGCACTCTCTTATGCTCCAGGAACTGTGCTAAGATCTTTATTGACATTATCTCATTTAAGTTGCACACCAACCCTAGGACGTAGATTTTTTATTCCTGTTTTTCAAATGAATAAACCTGAGGGTCCGCAAAGTTAAATACCCTGCTCTAGATGCAGAGGAGGTACCAGGGGTGTGCTTTAAATCTCATCATAAGTAGCACTCCAGGTAAATGATATTGACAATTTGTGGATCTGCACTCTTGTAAGGGCTCAGTGAATAAAGGTTCAGCCCTCTGCCACCCTAAACAGATCACTGTCCCTAAGCCCCTCCTGTGGTTGTGGGGGGCCCACTGCCAGCAACACAGACTCTAAATGGTGGATGAAACCAGGATTCCGTTCAGGCATCTGTCTGATTCCCAAGCTGTTCCTCTTTCCCAAACTAAGTTCTCCTGCTGGTTTCCACGCACGGCACACCATTTTCAAAGGAAACCTTTCACAGGAACAAAACAAAGGCAGTCCAAAGTTCTGCAGTCTCTATAGTTATACTAGATTTACTTCCAACAGTCCTCTCAGCTCCGGCCTCCCTGTTCTCTTCAGAAGGCAGTGCCCACTAATTCTATATGTGACAGGTGCCTGCAGGCCTCGAAAATCTGCCAGGTGTGGGCTTTAAGTCTGATCCCAGAGTCCAGGAGGGCGATCCCCTACCTTGGGTGAGTATATGTCAATTAAAGAATGTATTCTACAGCTGTTCACCTCAAGGGAATGACAACAAATACACCCCAGGAATTATCCCCGAGTCACATTTAGGATTCCATCACAGTCTAAGTTCCAATAACCTAGCATCGGGACTAGCACTAAATCTTTCTCCTTTTCCTCTCTGATTAGTTTTTTCTCCCTCTTCAGGTCTGAATAAGCCTCTGAGTCTTTCTCATACCTTACTTTCTCACAGAGGTGATAGGATACAATTTCTCCCAATTTTGCCATTTCAATCCGTGCATGAGAGCACTTTTTAAAAAATCACAAAGATCTG
>JAQZBX010092363.1:0-12282 GCA_029593785.1 Cabassous unicinctus
ACTGATGGAGCACTTGTTGAAGACCATGATGTTCTGGGTGAGGGTGCCTGTCTTGTCGGAGAAGATGTACTCCACCTGGCCCAGCTCCTCGTTCAGGGTGGTGGTGCGGGCCTCTGCGGGCGTCCGTTTCTTCATGCAGAACATCTTCTTGTCCCAGTTGATGAAGTAGCTGTGGCCCAGGCGGATGATCTCCACACTGCACAGGGGACAGGAGATAAGGCTGGGGGCAGAAAGCAGGGGAGGTGTCCCACCCACTTGGGCTTTCGCTGCAGGCCCTATGCCTGGGGATAAATGAGAACGGAGTGGACACATGGGCACGGGAACCTGGGTGGGAAGGTGCAGGGAGAGCCTGAAGGTGGAGCCAGCCACTTACAGCTGGCAAAGGAACTCCCCAACCCCAAGCCTCCCGGTCTCTCCAGACAAAAAGGTACAAAGGGCTTGGGCAGGCAGGACAGACAGTATGGAGAAAGAAGGAAAAGGGACAGCACACACGGCACTTGACCAGCTCTTACCTCAGGACTAATAATACAGAAACCATGCAGAGAAAAATAAGAGAAAGTGCAAGAATGAGGGGAAAGAAAAGAGAGAGAGAGCAGTAATGAGAGTGCTGCACATGCCACAGCAACAGATGCTGTCTCAAAGGGCAGCCACGCCGGAAAAGGAAAACCAAGCAGCAGCTCTGAAGTCCCCTCGCCCACTGCCCAGCCACACGTCTTCCACCCTGGCCTCCGCACCCCACAACCCTGATTCTGTGACTTCTGGGAAGAATATGAGACAAAACTGAGATGCTGACTCCAGAGGGAGAGGGGCCTCAAGAATCTGGGGGATAACACCAATTTACGGTGGCACAGTGCCTTTAACATTTCCAGACATGTTCGCATCTTTTTTGCTAATCATCTTTGGGACCGAGCCCTGTGTTAAGGTCCAGGTCGGCCGAGTGATGGGGCCACATCTGGAACCCTGCTCTGACCTAACTGACGTGCCTATCAGGGTCCAGTCACCAGGCAAAAAATGGAGAGAGCAGGGAACGTCTTCATCACCTTTTCCCCACTCAGCTTATCTACGCCTGTCTCCTCCCACCCTGCACATACTTTAACCTGATGAGCTTTTCTGGGCAACTAACATGCACTTCGAGCAAATTCAGATACAAAGCATGGACAGCAAAACCCAGAGATGGAGGAAAAAATTAGGTTACAAGCAAGAAAACATTTAAATAGCAACACAGAACCAGAACTGCAATGGTAGTGATGGGTATGGTATCACCCAGTATTTGTACAGTCATTTAACAGTAATTTATAGTAATTTAATTTTTAAAATGTGTTTTCCAATCTAATGTCTTATTTTATATCAGAACAACCCTAGGAAGAAGGTGGATCAGGTAATATTGTTCCCATTTTACATGAGAAAACTGAGGCCCTGAGTTGATTCTGGGTTTGCCTGAGGTCACTTGGCTAATGAGTAGGCAGGACGAAATAAACCTCGGACCTTCCAAGTCTCCTCTCAGTACTCTTTCAAAGTCCAAACTGCAGATGCCTCAGCACAGAAACTCTCTCTCTTATCTTCTACTCTTTGTCATCAGCGCTAGGATTCGGGGGCTGGTGGGGAGGGTTGGGTCTGTGTTAACAGAAGATGGCAGCCAGTGGCCACCGGACGCTTTGCGGGCAGGGAGAGGGAAGAGCAGTTGTAATACAGGGGCTTTTTCAGGACTTGGGAATTATCCTGAGTGACATTGCAATGACAGATACACATATAACATGCAGAACTGTGTGGGAGAGAGTGTGGTCTACAGTGTGAACTACGGTCACCTTAGTGGCAAAGCCCCAGGATGTGTATGTCCATTGCAGGTGATGCGCCACACTAATGAAGGATGTTTATGTGGGAGGTTGAGGGAGGGGTGGGAGGTGGGGCATATGGGAATCCCTATAATTTTTGTGTAACATTTATGTAATCTAAGTATCTTTTAAAAAATAAAAATTATTATTAAAAAAAAAAATAAAAAACAGAAGATGGCAGATAGGAGGAGTTTTGAGAATCTCCATAAATCATTTCCTTAAAAATGTTACAGGCTTCCTTAGCTCAAGTTTGAGACACTAAGGAGGAAAGAACATTTCTTTCTTCTGGCCATGCCTCCTTCTACCTCTTGCAGCCCCCACCCCCTTCCTCTTTATTCTCTCTAGCCCAGTCCCTTGTCAACATCCTCTTTACCTCAAACACCCTAGAGGTCTCTTTGTGCCTACTCATCCGGCATACCACTGCTAGCCAATACTTCCTAAAGCATTCTTCAGGTTATTTTAAACCTTTAATGGTTTACTAAGTACGAAGTTTCCAGGCTACCCCCCTTGCTTTATACGTAAGACTGTGTGAAGTGACTTCTGCGGCACTTGTTCCTATGTTTTATGATGTGTTGAGATTTTTCTTCCTCTACTAGACTTAAGTTCCTAGAAAGAAGGAGATCCTTTCCAATACAACTTTGTATGTGTCATGGTCCATGCTTCTTTGTACACAGCAGACATGCAATAAATGTAAGCTAAATAAACTATATGAGTTTTGCTCTAATATAATCCAGAGCGCCAGGAAACTGTGGTGAAAGTGTGCTTTGCACAAAAGATAAACAGATAACACAAAATGTTCACAGTACAGGAAGACGAGAACTCCAAGTTCCTGCTCGAGGACTTCATCTTCACAGAAAAGAAAACGTTTGCTAAGGGACCACCTGAGCTCCCTGGAGAGACCCCAAGGCAGAGAAAGCATGTACCTGACGTAGAGCGAAATGGGCACAACGGTGTTGAGGATGATGATGTAGGACCAGAAGGAGAGGAAGCCAGAGAAGAAGGCACTGTCCACTGCCTCATCCCAGGGCAGGTAGACCTGGAAGCGTGTCCCGACCTCATGCTCCCAGATGGCATTGCCAATGGCCAAGATCACCCCCATGCAAACCAGGAATCCAAAAATCTGGGGAAGAAAGGGAAACAGAGGCCGCTGTCCACTCAGGAAGCCCTCTGAACCAAGTGCATCCCTGAAGGAGGAGGTTACCACTCATACTCTGAACCCCAAAAGCACGTGGCGTGCTCTAATGGAAAGAACCTAGAACTGGTGACAGCTTCCAGCCTGCCACTGACAGTGTGACCTTCTCTCTGAACCTTTTTCTCATCGGGAAGTTGAAATAGTTGAGTAGCTCCCAATCTGGCATCTTGGAACCCTTAGCAGTCCTCAAAGGTGGATGAGCTACTTTCAAAATGCCAAAAAAGCTGACTGCAAATCACCCATTTACCTGATCTACCCCTCCACAAGCCAACAACAAGGGCAAGTTTCCGTAATTTATTTTCTCATGCAGATCACAAAATTAAAAACAAACACAACAAAAAAACACAAAAACCTGAAACAAATGGTGTCTTTTATAAAGCTTAGAGTCCGTGAAGGATCGTAAGAAAGCGTTGGTGGTTAAAAGAAAAAATTAAAGACCACGCTCTGGCTTCACACAGCTATTTCCAAAGCTGCCTCCACTGTTGGTCGCTTTGAAACAAAAGAGGAACCATCCCGGTGCCAAAGGACCACCAGGGGGCGAAACGACCTCTGCGTGACCGACTTAACCATTCTCACACAGGCCAGGTCTCTGCAAACCCTTTAAAGCCAGGGCGGAAACTGTCTCAGCACAGAGGCTGGCCCCCGCCTTGCAGGCTGGCATGTGGGGGGCAGGCAGCAGCAGTGGAGGTGTGAGAAGGGGAGGAGAGCCCGACAAGGAGCTCAGATTCAGGAATTGCCAAAAACTAAAACCAGAAATTTTCCTTTGGGATCCTTCACTCTTAGAAGTTGGGGGAAAGGACCCCGCTATCCAGCTTCCAAATGGAAATTTTTCTTTTAATTCCCTCTTCATCCCCATGAAGGCCTCCTTGTCCCTGGCAAAGGCAAACAGAAGGTCACATGCTGCACTAAGCTCCCACCCATCAAAACCAGAATCCAGAGAAGGAAAGATTTGTTTTAGCTTTCTTCAAGTTGTTGATTCATGCACGTTCCTAAGGTTTTTAAATAACATCTTCCAAGTCTAAAAGGAGCCTGAAATTAACACTATCTTTGAGTGGCTGACCTGCCAGTGGCTTTTAAGCCAAAACCTGAAGTCTGCCAAGGAAAGAAAGATGGGAGCAAAGAGAACCACCCAGGGAGAATCCGGGGGGCAGGGACAGGGAACCACATGTGGAAAGCCTTACCCAGAGCACCAGTGTATTCATTAGGCGATCAATACTTGTTCTCTTGAATTTTGTCCTGCCACTGTTCTGCATCAGCTTAGTGTCAGGACCTAGAAAAGAATGGGAGGACTGGGCAAGCCAAGGAACAAAGGTGTCTCTGGGCTTCTGCCCAACCCCTGCAGGACCTCAGAGTAGAATGGAGACACTGGCTAGATAAGGGGCTATATTCAGGGTTGGAGGTTTGGGGGCTTTTTTACATTTTTAAAGTTATAATTAGAGAATTAACTAGTGCCAATAGTTTACATTACGGGTCACTGTGTTATATAGTCCCATGGTTTTAAAATTTTTATTCTAATAACATATATACAACCTAAAATTTCCCCTTTTAAACCACATTCAAATATATCTTCGGCTGGTGTTAATTATATTCACAATGCTGTGCTACCATCACCACCATCCCAGGGCTGGAGTTTTTTTAACCTTACATATTCTACCAGCCCAACTCAGCCTCCTCCCACACTCCTGAGGGAGGGCTGAGTCAACAACTCTTACCCTTCTTTCTGTGGCCCCTAGGAGGCTCACCTGCAAAGATGACCAGCCCGAAGCACCACTCGGTGTTTCGCAGCACGCAGCCCCGCAGCAGCATGTTCTGGTTGCTCAGAGGGAACTTGTTCTCCTTCCAGTAGAGGGTTCCGCTGAATTTGTCCAGCTTGTTGTTAGGTGGTTCACAGATCACTTCACCTGAATGGGAGACAAGAGTACCACTGCTCAAGGTCTGGTCTACAACTAGATCATGAGACAACAAAGCAGAGAGAAAAAAGCAGCCGAGGGAAAAGGTGTGAGGATATGGGCCCACTGCTGGTGGGTGTGAACTGCTGCAACTTTTCAAGAAAGGAATAAGGAAGCAGCAACTAATATTACAAGTAGACACACACTCAGACCCAGTTATCCCACTTTTGGGACACCAGTCTACAGAAACAATAGTAGAGACCAATAAGAATATATAAACAACATTAATTAAAGCATTACCTGAACAGCGTAAGACTGGAAATAACTGAATGGTCAGGGAATAGTTGAATAAATTATGGTACATCAATTTTATGAAATATTATGCAACTATTAAAAAAGAACAAAGTAAATTTCTTTATATACTGATGCGATAAGAGACCTATGACGTATTTGGTAGGTACAAAATGTAGGCTGTGGAGCTTTTGATACAGCATGATCCCATTTGTGTTTACATATTGTATGAACATAGAGACAAGTTCACATACTGAATGGTCGGTTAATGTGGTTACCTAAGAAGGGTAAAATAGGAGAGCAGAAGGGTTACTGACTTTTTCTTATACGCTTTGTAGAGTTTGTCTTGTTACAGGGAGCATATAGCATCACTCTAAATTAATAAACAAAAAGAAAAATCTGAATTTCTCTCAGCACGCATAGCAAGTGGGGAGCTATCAGCCACAAAGCTCCCTTGAAATGACCATCAGCTCAAAACCAGTGGTAGCCACTCAGTCTTCACCTGGCACCCCCTTCCTCCCCACCCCACCCCCCAGGAAAAAAGGCCAGCGAGCTGCACAATCACAGCAACAAGAAGCCAAAAGGAAAAGGTGCAATTTAAACCCCCAAATCCAACCCAGCCTCCTCTACCTGAAGGCTGCTTTTCCAAGGATTACTCACCATCAAACATGGCAAGTTTACTGATGTCCCCCAGTTCCGAGGTGACGGGAATCGCCTGACGCACTTTCATGTTGGTCTCTCTGGAAGGACAGTGTCCCTGAGTCCTGGGGCTCCCTTCCCTCCCTCTAAATTTTGCCTGGGGGTGGGGCATGCCCATTGGGCATCACTGCTTAGCCCCAGTAGGCACTGAGTGGATAATACTTCTAAACATCCAAAGCTTTTCTTACCCCTCAATTTTCCAAAAGGTACAGAGCTCTCTTTCAAAACAATGACTTTACCCCTAAGGAGGCAGGAAATGGGTGACAGTGAGCATGCCACTTACCCATCCAGTTCTGCTGTCTCTATATAACACAGTCCATGGGGCTCACTGCTGGAAAGGAGGAGGAGATCCGCCTAGAGAGAAAACTTAATGAGAGGCCCAAATACCCAACCCCCGAAGCCCCCAACCCCCCAGGAGGAACTCCTTGGTGATCCCTCCTCCTGCTCAGCATTCTTGATTTGCTTAGTTCCAAGCACACGAATGGGGAGAAAGGAGTCCCAGGCATAGTAACATGACACAGAAGCCCCCCACTCAAGAAAGCTTCCTTCCATGGGTGATTAAGAGGCAATGGTAAATCAGGAAAGACTCATCCTCTTCTGCCAAGAGGAGGTAGAGCCCTGCAGGCCTAGAGAGGCTCCTTGTCCCTTACCGCCACAAACTGGTTATTTTCTAGCTTGATAATATCACCAACACAGACATTCATCCACTGCTCTTGCTGGAGACTGAAGCAATGAGAAGACAGAGAAGAGGCTGTCAGGAGGTAGACAAGGCCCCAGGGGATCCCCTTCCTTCCCAGAGCCCTCAGTCTCCAACAGGCACTCACATTCCATTGATCAGCACCTGAGACTGACGGTTATTCACCTGGTTATCACTCTTGTGGCGGAACTGAAAAGAAAAGTGAGAGAGGTAAGGCACCTTGTCCTGCCCCACGGGACTGAGATGATGGTACAACTCATTCAGATACCCTTCCCCCCTCCCACATATCCTCCTCTGACCCCCCAGCCAAGACATCATGGATCTAGCTAGACCAGATAAGGGATGTCAAAGTTACCAAGGACTTGTGCTGGATGGAGGCACAGGTGAGTTGGGGCGATAGGGAAAAGGTAGAAGAATGGAAACAACTCACATAGTCATCAGTGGCATCTTTGACGGCCGTGATAGTGAGGACAAGAACCAAAGGCACAATGGTGGTGAACCAGGACAGGGAAGAGATCTGTGGGATCAACTGAAAACGGAGAAGGCATGCTTCTGAGGCCCCATCCTATGCTCTCTTTTCTCCCCTAGACCTTCCTCTTCTTTGGCTTTATTTACCTCTGTGAGTAAGGATCTACTACAGGTCACTCACCTGCAGGATGAGAAGGAACAGGAAGTAGGTGTTGGCAACTTCCTGGAACTGCTCAAAGAGGTTGACAGGCAGGAAGGTGAGAATATTGTACTTGGAGGTCTTGATGCAGTTACTCTATGACAATCGGAGAAAAGATAATGAGGCAACCTCGAACTCCAACCTAGAACCATATTGGTACTTCCCCATCCTCTGCCCCCAAAACCAGCAGCCACAGGCTGGGGAGGGGAGAGGAGAGAAAGGAGTATCATGGGGTCAACGTATCCTGCTTCACTGATAGGTGAAAGCATGAAAAATTCAGCACAGTAGCAGATGGAGAGTAGCTGCGGAGAAGGCTGCCTTCCCCTCCCCCAGTCAGTCCTCAGGCCCAGCCTAGGATGTTCCTGCACCTGGCCCCTCTGACCCAGGGAGAGGGAACAACAAGTCTAGAGCCACTTACCGCATACTGGAATTTTTCATTGTATTCTCGGTCATTGGCCCGCGCCCTCCTTTCTTCTTCTACAACAGAATGATGCTGCAGTCAGATAGGGCAAGATGGGGCCTGAACTAACACTTTGGTGGGAGTTCCACTGAGGGCCCCTGGTTCTTCCCACAGTATATAGTTTTAAAGAGTTAGCTCCACACCTGAAGTATCACCAGATTTTCCCTCTAGTCCACCCCTCAGCACCAGCCTGCCCACACGGCTCTGCAGACATCACATTCACCGGAAATGACCTGCTCTCCTCTCCTCAACAACCATCAAGTCTTCCACTGGGGACAGCTCCTCTCCCCCACCCCTTTGGAGAAGACTTAGCTATGAACAGACCTGGGAATCCCCAGACCCTTTTGTGGCTATTATTAATGCGTCCTTTGCCATATTCAAGGAGCAGGGGCTGAAGATGCAAAGCTGCCTTCCCCCACTGGGGACCACTGCAGATCTAGCCATGGTACTGCTCTCCCCCTAACCTGGGGGGGGGGGCGGTGATTAAAGGAAGGATCACTGTGCTCTGGAGGGGCTCTGCGGCAGCATCCCAGCCCCACGTGCAATCCCCCTAATGGAGCCTCTGCCTGTCACATGTCACCAGCAGCGGCTCCTGACTGGCCCACAATGACATCACCTTATTTCAAAGCTCATCTTCAAGTAGGAGAACAGGGGTGGGGGGGTGGAGGGGTCAGAGATATGGGTCCTGCAGACTGAGACAGAGATGAAGGAGGGAGGAATGGGATGTAAAAGAAGCAGTCGCTCTCTGACTGTAACCTTTCTTGCACCATCTACATGCATTTCCCCCAAACAACACATTTGCCACTGTTTCAAGTTACAGTTTCAAGCTACACCTATCCCGACCCTCTGCAGGTCCTGTACTGCAGGCATCAAGTTCAGGTTCCAGAATAAGGGGCTGTCCTATGAAGGGTACCCCAGCCCAGGTCCCAGTGTCACCATGACCTCAGGCTGGAAAAGGGAGGTGTAACTTGATTAGGCAGTAAACAATACCTTAAAGCGGTCCTGGAGTCAAAGGCCCCTTGCACTCCCCCAGCCTCCCAAGACCCCTGCAGAGCACACTGCAGCAACAAAGCCCACATCGTCCTCCACCTCCGGAGTGGTCCACTTTACTCCCCGAAAATTCCCCTTGGACTGAGTCCCCTGCGCAGTCTCTACAGACCATGCAAAGGAGGAAGGTGGGGACTGGACCCTTCGGAGCCAGGACCTCTGGGTCTGGAAAGAAGAGGATCGGGGAAGGTTGGGGGAGGCTGAGGAGAAGCGAACGTAGGGATGAGAGGAGAATCACGGACGTGGGAGAGCTGCCAGGCGCTGCTTCCCTTTACCTGTGCCCCAAGAGGGCTTCTTTCGGCTCCAGGAAGGGGGCGCCCCGGTTCGGACCCATTTCTCGGGCATCTCCTTGGGGACCGTCATGATCCCGGTTTGAGCGAGGCAGGGCGATAGTCTATCTGGCCTTGGCCTCAGCGGCGCCGACGGGGCGGCGCCCCCGGGAGGCACAGGACCTGCGGCCGCTCAGAGGGGAGCCCCGGCCGTCGGGCGCGCGCCCCACCCGCAGCCCGGGCCATCCTCGCGGCCACCCGCACCGGGAGACACCGCGCGCTCCGCTGCGCCGCCCGCCTGCCCGCCCCCGCTGCCCCCCGCGGCCGCCAGCGCGCGCTGAGTGGCCCCGGCCGCCGTGCGCACAGCCCGGGCTCCGCCCCCGCCCGCTCGCGCTCCCGGGACTGCAGGGGCAGCAGCCTGCCAGCGCGCCGCGTAGGCGAAAGCCAGCGCACGAGCCCCGCCTCCCCCCCGCCCCTCTCCCCCAGGCCCGGCCAATGCGGGTAAGGGGACTGCCAGCGTTGTCGGGGGCAACCGCGTTCATCCCCGCCCGCAGGAGAACGGGAAGGACTGGGGTGGATAGAAAAAAGAGGAGAGAAAAAAGGAGAGATGAGAACGCAGCTCACCAGGCGCCCTAGGCCAGAGAGTAGGAGCTGCAGGTGCCCCAAGATAAAGGTCTATGTGTTTGGGGGATGGGGGGCTGGTACTCAGCACCCTCCCCTCTCGGTGGAGAACCCAGATCAAGAATAAGGAGGAAGGATTCAGTTTCCTAGCTGCCCCCAGGATGGGTAGGGGTTGCAATCTACCCGTCCTCAGACCCTTTCCCGTCGTCCTTCTCCCCCCCTTCCCCAGGAATAACAACATCCCCTCCTGATGGTCCCAGGGGTCATCCCTCCCAGGCCGTCTTACCTGGGGGGCGCTTTTTTGCACACAGTGCCATCTCACCCAGCAAGGTCCCAGCAATCCCATGGGAGACCCTGCAGGAAGGTGACATCCATGAGGGTCAGGAAGCTCCGAATAACTCTTCATTCCCATCAGCAGACCCCTCCTGAAGGTTCTCTTCTGCAGCTCTGACCCTTCCCCACCCCAGCCTTCTCCCAACTAACTCCACACCAACCAACACTCTCTCCTCTTACTCTCCTTTCACTCCCTTGATGGGTCCCAGAAAGAAGAGGAGCCCTCCCCACCACCTCCTACCATCCCTCCGACTTGGTTAATAGGGGGAGACTGGCTGTTAATAGAAGCCAAGGCCTGCAGGGAAAGGGGACAGAAAAAAAGCCAGATATTGACAGGAGGGGCACAGCTCTCAAGGTGTCCATCCCAGAGACAATGGATGTTCCCATGTGTCCTTCTGGTGACACTGACTGGTGCCTGTTTTTACTAGAAAGCAGAATTTCCCCCAAAGGGTGGGGTTGAGGGGACGTGGGACAGGAAACACCTGGCGGGACATCAGGAAACAGGGTGGGGCAGGCCCTACCCTTCTAGAAATGCTTATAATCCAGCAGTGCCCCCCCCCAATTAGTAGGACTTCTATTTTCACCTCCTCCAGGGAAGTTCACGTTAGAGGCATGGCCTTCACTTCCTGCACACACAGTCCCCAAACCACTTCCTCTCAGGCTGGGTGGGCCACTATTCTGGGCCAATAGAGGGGGTCTTCCCATCCTTGGTGAGGAGTTGCCCCCTCTCTCTCTCTCCCACCCCATGCCTAGTCCAGTCAGTATGGTACTCAGTAGAGGCTCAGGGAGCATCCATCAGGCAGACCTCTGCTTCCTTCCACCTTCCCATGTCCTTTCTTTTTCCTAAACAGGTAAAAGTTCTGGCCTACAAGACAGGGTCACAGGGCCTCATCTCTCTTCTCCATCCTGGCCCAAAGGAAACTGTCAGCCAGGTCCTGAGTCCTCTGGTCACCTCCTCTTTCTTTGCCAGGTGGAATGCCTTCCTCCTCTTCCTCCTTCTCCTCAGCTCCCCTCCCTCCAGCCTATGAGGCACCCCCACCAGCCTCAGCTCCAAGAAATACTAATTGTCCGTCTGCCCAACCTGGATAATTACAGGCTCTGGCCACAGCCCAGGCACCCACGCTGTGTCCTCCCTTCACTAGCTCAGACTCCCTCTCTGAACCCCAGATCAGGCAATGCTGAAAGCTTTTCCTCCCTGACCCTCCCCAGCCACGGCAGCCAAGGCTGCCTGGGCTCAGGAAGAAAAGCCTCATCCACATTTTAGAGATGCCGAGCCCTCCTCCAGGGCCCCCAGCCAGGGTCTCCACCCAGTCTAGAGCATGAGTCACAGGAGGGTGGAGTGAGGAGTGAGAGGTTAAGGGAGAGGATGCAAGGGTGGGCATCATAAGTTCCGTGGCCAGCCCCACCCTCAGGGAGGGACGCCATCAGAAACACTATCGGCCGGAAGATCTGGGCTTGAGTCCTATGAAAGAGTTAATGGAGGAACCCCGTGTATGCCTTCAGGAATCTGGACATCGACCAGGAAAGTTGTTTTACCTCAAGACCTTGGGGAGGCCCGAAAGCTGTCTCAGCCTCAGACCTCATCCCCTCTAGGGGGCTGTAACGGGAAGGGGAGGGAGAGACCTGAGAACAGGGACCCCCTCTCACTTCTCCTTTCCAGTCTCACAAAGTCTAGGTTTTCTGAGCGGTCAGGCCCATGAGCCACGTCGCCCTGCCCCGCCACCCTGCCCCAGCCCCCTCTGCAGCCACATTCGGGATAAAAATAGCCAGGCCTGGGAAGGAGGCAAGGCTCCATGGAGGAAAAGGGCTCCTCCTCCAGGCCTGGCCCCTGCTCCTGCCAGTCAAGACCCCCAGAGCCTCACCCCTTCTTTGAGAGGAACCAAGCCAGGGACACAAGGGGAAATGGAAACAAGACCCCCAGCTCACTTGCCACCCAACACCACCCCCAGCCACCTTCCCTTACCAAGGACAGAACCCAGGACTCACTTCACAGCCGAGTTCCCAGCCTCAAGCGGGGGGAGGGGGCCGGGGGGTGCTCACCCCTGGTGGAGCCACCACCCTCTCCTGGAGCCCTTAGCTTTTCTCACGGTCAGACCCCTCCACCTCGCAGAGGCGAAGTCTACTGGCCCCAAACTCCCTCCTCCGCGCACACCGCAAACCCTCGGAACCCCACTACTCCTCCCACCCCGACACACTCCGAGGCGGTTCTCCCCTTCTGCTACTCCAGAAGCTTCTCCTCGGCAGCCCCGCACCCCGTCAGCCCCCCGCCGTCCCATCCTGGGCAC
>JAQZBX010092364.1:0-12278 GCA_029593785.1 Cabassous unicinctus
TCACATGCTTTAGAGAGTCTCCTCTGGCCTTTGACCAGGCATAATCTTCCCCATGGAATATCTTTGGGACCAAGTGGACATGTCCACCTATAGCCTGCACCACCTCTTCAAAATCATGTCCAAGGTACCTGGGACTCTGGAATTCTTTACCCAAAATGGCCCTGAGTCCACTTCTAGCACATCCCTTGGTCCCTTCTCCAGGTATGTTCTGTAGAAAGCAGACTGGGCCACTGGTGTGTATGCTCCTCAGCCTGAGGGGTAGTCAATGGCTACTGGAGACAGAGCCTAGCTATGTAATCTGGGTGTCCACATGTGTGTGGACAGGGGTGGAGGAAGAAAGGGGGACAGTCCATGGATCAGAGGCTGGGGCTGGTTCTCTCTTAGAAGCCATGTTCTGGTGCAAATTCTGAACATTCTAATTTTGAATAGAGCCTTCCAGTTTGCTGAAAGTGTATATTTGTTGAGGTAAGAGAATAGAATATATTTGTTTTAATAGTTTGCTAGCTTGATTTATAATTTAAACATATGGTATGTGGGCCTCTATTTGTACTCTTGTTCTAAGCTCTAAAATATTTGAGGTAGGTCTTAATAGGAATATTTTTTAGGAGAAAAAATTAAAAGGAAAAAAAATGTCAAGGCCATTGCCATAGATCTGACCCCTATGCCTGTACTCTGGAATGCCATGCCCTCAATACATTCACTATCACTGTTCCTCTAGAGTCTTCTCTTGGGGCACACAGTTTCCTTCAAATTCCTTGAGAGGCATGAGTGAAGCGGTTCCTCTGCTCTCTTAATGGTGGGCTTGTCTTCCCTTTTGTCTACCTAGAATTCCCTTTATCCACCTATGCAACCTTCAGTTTTCTGAAATTCTATGATATTTTCTTTGATTCTACAAATGTCTTCTCCTGAAATGTGATATTGTTACTCATTTGTAGACAGGCTGACCCCATTTTCCTTTAGGTAAGTTTCATTGGTTACAATTCTGAATGCAGCCACTGGGTAAATAGAAGTTCTAGGATTAGGGGTCCATGTGGCTCCAACAGCCAGATTCTCCTAAGGCACAGTTAACGGAGAATGTAGCGTAGATCTCCACTCAAATGACCAAGTGTAAAGATTCTATTTAAAACAGGGATTCTTAACCTTTTTTGTTCCATGGACCCCTTTGCCAGTCAGGTAAAAACAATGGACCTCTTACTAAGTCCACACTATATTGTGTATTATTTAATAAATATATCACACCTACACCAACATGTCCCCACAAGAATGTTGTTTTGAATTTCAATTCAAGATCAAGGACCCCTTGTTAAGAACCCCTGATTTTAAAAATATGTTTAAATAAGATATACCATTAAAGCAAAGCTGAGAGAAATGCTCAAGAATAGGCACAATTAGTCACAAATAGATGGTTATTTTATTAATCATTATTGATTAATTAATCAAATAATTTTCTCATAGGTTTGTTTTCTGTAGTTCATCTGCAATTGCTTATCTTATTCAAAAGCTCTTTTTTCTTTATTTTAGCCTTAATTTTAAACTTTTTATTTTGAAATACTTTTAAACTTACAGGACAGGTACAAAAATAACATGAATCCCATATGGATAACTACAACATCCTCCTATCCACACCACATACCCAGATTCACCAGCTTTAATATTTTGCCACATTTTCTGTATCACTCTAGCTATATATTCATTAAAATATCAATCCATCTATATCTATCTTTCTATCTGTCTCTACCTATTTATCAATCCATTTTCTGAACACTTGAGTGCAGGTTCTGTATGTCATGCTCCTTGAACACTTAAAATGGTCAAGTACACTTCCTAAGAACAAGAACATTCACTTCTCTATCCACCTTAAGTGTATGTAAAACAAGTGGATACGTAACAAGAAATTTAACATTGATATAAAGCTTACAGTTCTTATTCCAGTTTTTCATATGCCCCAATAATGTCTTTTTGGGTCTTTAATCCCTCCCTTGTTTGATTCCACCTGGGATCACGTATTGCCTTTAATTGCCATTGTCTCTTTAGTTGCTCTTTCCTTTTTTGTAATTGTGGGAACAGATATACAAATTAACTTTCCCATCTCAACCATCACCAAGCATACCATTCAGTTGGATTAATTATATTTGCTAGGTTGTGGTGCCATCACCACCTTGCAATATTAAAACTTACCCATCTCCCCAAACAGAAACCCTATATCCATGCTGCATTAATTTCCCATCCCCCTCTGTACTCTGCATTCTGTCTCTATGAGTTTGCATATTCTCTGATATTATCTTTGTAGTTACCATGGGGCTTAAATTTAACATTCTAAATCTGTAGCAACCTCATTTGCTTTGATACCAAATTAACTTCAATAGTATACACAAACTATGCTCATATGCCTCTCTACCCCCCACCATTATGTAGTTTTTTTCACAAATTACATGTGTATACATTAAAAGTAAAAACTGCCAATTTCTCAATATATTTTATGCATTTGCCTTTAAAATCCTGTAGGAAGTAAAAAGTGAAGTTACAAACAAAAAATACAATAGTCTCAGCATTTATATTTATTCCAGTCATTACCTTTACTAGAGATTTTTATTTCTTCATGCAGCTTTGATCTATTGTCTGTTGTCCTTTCCTTTCAACTTGCAGAACTCTCTTTAGCACCTTTTGTAGGGTCGGTCTGGTGGTGATGAACTCCCTCAGTTTTTGTTTATCTGGGACTGTCTTAATCTGTCCTTCAATTTCTGAAAGAGTTTTGCCAGATATAGAATTCTTGGTTGACAGGAGTTTTTGCTTTGCGCACTTAAAATACGTCACCCCACTGCCTCCTTGCCTCCATGGTTTTTCTTTTTTTCAAATTAACTTACCAGCCTTATATATGTTATTAATTAGATATAAAACCAAGTTTTAAAAGTTTTCATTGTTTTGTTGCTTCTCTTCCTTTGATTTTTTTTTATTAGAGAAGTTGTGGGTTTCCAGAACAATCATGCATAAAATACAGGATTCCCATATACCACCCCATTATTAACAACTTGCATTGGTATGGTACATTCAGTACAATTGATGAAAGCACATTTTTATAATTATACTATTAACCATAGTCTATGTTTTAACTTAGGGTTCACTGTTTGTGTGGTGAAGTTCCATGAATTTTGAAAAAAAATTTATTCTAGCACTATATATACAACCTAAAATTTTGCCTTTTAACCACATTCATATATATAAATCAGCACTATTAATTACTTTCACAATGTTATGCTACCATCACCTTCATCCATACCAAAACTTTTCCATCACCCCAAATACAAAGTCTATATTTTAAACCTTAATTCTCTACTCTCTACCTCCACCCTATCCCCTGGTAAGCTATGTTCTAATTTCTGACTCTATGAGTTTGCCTATTCTAATTTTTTCAAAGCAGTGAGATCATACAATATTTGTGCTTTTCTGTCTGGCTTATTTCGTTCAACATGATTTCTTCAAGGTTCATCTATGTTGTCGCATATATCAGAGCTTCATTTCTTTTTACAACTAAATAATATTCCATTTTGTGTATATACCACATGTTGATTATCCATTCATCTATTGATATACACTTGAGTTGCTTCCATCTTTTGGCAATTGTTAATAATGCTGCTAGGAACATCAGTGTGCAACTATCTGTTTGAATTCCTTCTTTCAATCCTTTGTGATAGCTGGGTCATATGATATTTCTACACTTAAACATTCTGAGGAACTGAAACTGTCTTCCACAATGGCTGCATGATTTTAATTTTCACCACCAATGTGAATAATCCTATTTCTCCACCTCCTCTCCAACACTTGAAATTTTCCATTTTTGAAAATAGTGTGTAATTGTATCTTATTGTGGTTTTGATTTGCATTGCTCTAATGATGCCAAGTGTCTTTTCATGTGCTTTTTTGGCTATTTGTATGTCTTCTTTGAAGAAATGTCTGTTCAAATCTTTTGCCCGTTTTTGAATTGGGTTGTTTGTCTTTGTTGTTGAGTTGAAGGATTTCTTTATATGTTGTGGATATTAAATTCTTATTTGATATGTGATTTCCAAATATTTTCTCCCATTGTGTAGGTTGTTGTTAACTTTCATGATAAAGTCCTTTGAAGCACAAAAGTTAATTTTCATGAGGTCCCATTTGTCTTTTTCTTTTGTTGCTTGTGCTTTGGGTGTAAAGTCTAAGAAACTTATATTTAGGCCTTTGGTCCATTTTGAGTTGATTTTTTTTATATGCCTCCATGGATTCTAATGAGAAATCAGCTCTTAATCTTATTGAGGCTCCCTTGTATGTGACATGTTGCTTCTCTCTTGCAGCTTTCAGAATTCTCTCTTTATTTTTGTCATTTGACAGTTTCATTATAAAATGCCATGGCATGGTTCTATTTGGGTTTATCCTGTTTGGAGTCCAAAGTGTCTTGGATGTGTATAGTCATGTCTTTTGTTAAATTTGGGAAAATTTCAGCCTTTATTTCCTTGAATATTCTCTCTGCCCTTTTCTCTCTTTCTTCTCCTTCCGGGATTCCCATATTGTGTATATTGGTAACCTTGATGATGTAACAAATGTCCCTCGGGCTCTGTCCACATCTCTTCACTCTTCTTTCTGTTCCTGAGACTGGATGATTTTAATGTTCTTATCTTTAAGTTCACTGATGTTTTCTTCTGCCAGCTCCACTCTGGTATTGAAGCCCTCCAGGGAATTTTTAATTTCTGTCACGGTGGTCTTGAGGACTTTTTGTTTCCTTTTCATAATTTCCACCTCTCCATTGATGTTTTCTTTGTGTTCGCTGTCATTTGCCTGATGTCCTTTAGTTCTTTAAGCATATTTAGAACCATTTTTAAAAGTCTTTGTCTGGAATGCCCCTAGTCTGGTTCTCCTCATTGATGGCTTCTAATGCCTTTTCTCCTTTGCCTGGGTCATCCCTTTCTGTTTCTTTGCATGCTTTTAAATCTTTTTTTGAAACCTGGATATTTTGATATTTTAATGCATTATCACTAGAATTTAGACTCTGAGGCATCTGTTCCTTAAGCTTTTATCCTGCTAGTGTTATAGTCAAGCATTCCTTGAGTGCCAGAATCTTCTCCCCCTCCACAAAAAAATAAATAAATAAAAGAAGAAAAAGAAAACACCTTTTCCAGGTGCTAATGCTCTCCTTCAGAATTATCCATAAAAAGAGTTTAGAGAGTAACTTGAAGTCAAAGCACATAGGCCTCCCTGATCCTTTCTGCACAGCAAGTTTCTTGTCTTGGACATGCACATGTGACCCAGAGAGTCCACTGCCCCACCCACTTTACATGGATATAAATGTTTTCTCTTTCCTAGGAAACTGTTTCCTTAGGATCCTCGGCACTGTACTGGATGCCCTATATCCCTTGCCTAAGGCACCACTTGATTGGTGTCCCACAGTGTTCTGCAGGAAAGTTTGGTGAACTGCCTTCTACACGCAAGACAAGCTCTGGGTCAGCAAGTTCCTCAGGTCACCACCACCAGATAGATTGGGGCAGGCATTCAGAATCGCAGTATGCACATGAAAGTTACTTTGCTCCTTTGGGAACTGGGACTAGTGATCAGTGCACTGGGAGTACAGGTTGGCTCGATGCCAAGCTGGTAAAGGATGGGGGAGCTCCTAGACAGGGTGCTAGGAGATCCTATTTGTTTTTAAGCGGACTTTCTCTTGCTTCAGCACCTTTCTAGTATTGCAGTCCTTTAACTGTTTTCTGGAGCTTTGAGAAAAATGTTTCTACCTGTGTTTCCTGGTTGTTAAGGCTTTTGTGGGGGAAGGTGCCCTGAGGTGTCTCATAGTGCCATCTTAATTGGGGTGAGTCCCCAAAGCTCATTTGAAGGGAGCTAGAGAACTCTAGAATTTTTCCAGGAGGAGTCAAAGCTCTCTATTCATATCTTAATCAAAGAGACTTATTGGCCATTAATGGCTATATTTCCTTCTCAGTCACACATGAGTTTTCAGCTTTCCTCTTTCTAATAGTTTCAGGAGCTATCTGAAAACTGCTTTTTCATTTTAAGGAAGAGCTAAAATCCACAGAAGACTGAAATTAACCAGAGAATGATGTCCAGCTTGAAAGGAACTCTTACCCCTTTCTTGTCCCTCCCAACATTGACATTTTACAGTCACAAGAATGTTTCTTCCATATAATACTTAGGGTTATTCATTAGGTACTAAAGTTTTTTTTTGCCTGCTTATGTTTATTTATTTATATTTACAGCTTTGTTTTTCTAAAGAGAATATATCCCTCTTCTCTGCTTACTAATCATTTGTTTGGGGATCGGGGAGTTGCTGTTTATTAAATAGGAGAGTTAGGGAAGGCCTTAGATGTGGGGGAAAGGGCATAAGAAATCTCAAGTTCAAAGTTCCAAAGGGGGCAGACCTGGTGTGCTTGAGAAGCAGGGAGGATGTCAGTGGTTAGAGCAGAGTGAGTGCGGCAGAGTCACAGAAGACGAGACCAGGATAGTGAGTGGGGGCCAGTTTGGGTGGGGCCTTGTAGGCCGTTTCGGCACTAACTGCACTGAGAAGGTTTTGTGAAGAGGAATGACATGATTGGACTTATGTTTTCATACAGTCATTCTGGGTACTTGTGGAGAAGAGCCCAGGGGCTGCAGGAACAGAAGCCAGGAGCTGCTGCAATAACCCCGGAGGGAGGGGACTGTAGCCATGGTGCAGGTGCTGAGAAGAGGTCTGATTCTGAATATATGTGGAGGTTTTGGTAATGACTTTATTGTGATATAATTCATGCACATACAATTCCCCCATTTAATGTATACAATTCAATGGCTTATAGTATATTCACAGAGTTGCACAACCATCACCACAATCAAATTTAGAAACTTTTCATCAACCCAAAGAGAAATTCTGTGTCCCTTAGCCATCATCCTTCAAATCATGCCACCCCACAACCGTAGGCATCCACTAATCTACTTTCTTCTTTATAGGTTTGCCTATCCCAGATGTTTTGTATAAATGCAATCATACAATCTGTGGTCCTTTGTGACTGGCTTCTTTCACTTAACAGAATGTTTTCATTCTGGATATGTTTTGAAAGCAGCATTAAGGGAATTTGCTGACTGATTGGATGCTTGATGTGAAAAAAAAAAAAAAAGAGAATCAAGAATGATTGCAAGGGTTTTTGCTTTAGCAACTAAGATGGGGGAAACCGTAGGCTGTACAGGTTTCGGGAATTAGCAAGAGCTCATTTTAGACATGCTAACTTTGAGATGTCTATTAGATATTCAAGTAGAGAATGCAAATTGGCATTTGATACATGATTCTTAGCTCAGAGAAGGAAGTCTGGCTAAAGATATAACCTTGGGAGCCATCAATATAGATATGTAAATTTTATCTCAGTAAGATGGAGGTCAGAGACCATCTTATATACTGATGCACTGCAAGTTACATGGGTCTTCCTTACAGACATCTCAAGGTTTTTTTTAAATGAATTGTTAAATAGTAGTTGGCCCATTCTCCACCTCTACCAGCCTTGAAATTGAACCAAGATGTCATTCTCCACATGAAGGGAATTTTTGGCCAGCCCAATGAGCTCTTAAATTATCACATTATCCCCCTAATGCCAGATATACTACTCCAGCACCCCATCTGGAACTGCACTTCCTGGCCCATTCTTTGCACCTTGTTTTTCCCTACCCATGATTTGCCCAACATCACAATTGGCTCTTTTTATGCCTTTGTCTCATTCTTAGTATTTGATGTACAGTATCATTTTCCCAACTATATCACACCTTGAATTTAGATCAACCATTCAATTCTCTACCTCATTAATTTTTTGTAGAATGACTTGAGGAATGCCTCTCACTATTTAACCAGCCCCTGACCATCTTATCCTATTGCTTTTTACCTTTAAGGCAGAGTTTCTCAACCTTGGTATTGACAGCATGGGCCACATGAGTCTTTGTTGTTGCGAGGGGGCATTGCAGGATGCACTGTTGGATGTTTAGCAGCCTCCCAGGCTTCTACCTACAGATGCCGGAGGCACTCCCCGAGTTAGGCCAACCAAAAATGTCTTCAGACATTACCAAATGTCCCAGGGGGTGGGAGGGGACCAAAATTGTCCCAGTTTGAGAAACATAACCCTAAGGAAACTGTGGTAACTGTGACTGTGGTCCCTTCCAGGTCTGGAACTTGATTATTTTAGATCTCCTTTAAGTAGTCCTTCACTCACGTGTATAGCCAACCTTTTTAATTTCTTCTACTGTACTTGACTTGTGGTCATGTACAATTTTCCTTCTGTCATCTTTTCCTCTCTTGAATTCTCCCTTCTTTTTCTGCCTCTTCTTATTCTATCAGTGAGCCACAGAATGGCGATGCTTATGGAAAATAAGTGTAAAAACTGAACCATTCAGGAGGCAAGAAGCAAGTTAAAACAGTAGCAAGAGCAGTAGTTTAATACAGGGCACAAAGTAGGCCATTATAGAAAAAGAGGAAGGACAGAGTGTATCCAGTGGGAACACACAGACAGGGAAGACTGCAAAAGCAGAATGCACAAAACAGAAAAAGAGAGGGAAAGTCAGGAGACAAAGTGAATTTATAAAGAACTTTATCATGGGGTCAAGAATGCCCTAGTACAAAAAGGACAGATACTGTATTGTTTCACTGATAGGAAATAATTCAAAGTAGTAAATCCATAGAGGCAGAAGCTAGAATACAGGTTTCCAGAGGCAGAGGTAGAGGTAGGGAAAGGGGAGTTCATGCTTAACTGGTGCAGAATTTCTTTTGGGGTGATGGGAGTAGTCTTGGTAATAGATGGTGGTGATTGTAGCACAATATTTTGAATGTAATTAATACCAGTGAATTATATATTTGAACATGGTTAAAAAGAGAAAATTTAGGTTGTATAAATGTTATTAAAATAAAAATTTTTAAAAAAACAATAGGACTGTAGTTAATAGTACCATTATAATAATATTCTTTCATCATTTATAACAATGGTACCACACTAATGCAAGGTGTTAATGGGAGAGGGTATATGGGAACTCTATATATTCTGCATGATTTTTCTGTAAACCTACAACTTCTCTAATAAAAAATATTTTTAAACAATTGAGGCACATTCACCTGTTTTGCAAGAAAAAGGAATCTTAAGGTGTAAATAAGAAAAAAACAGCATGAAGAATTAATGCTATCCATCTATAAAACTCCTACAAATATACAAAAATCAGAATCTGTAATGTCTCTTCCTACCTCCTAATAGTATTCCGATGTGAACTCTTCTTTTAGCACCAACATCAAGCTGAATAAACTCATTTGGATTTCGTTTAACATTATGCTTTTTATGACTGTCTTATAGCAGAGAGTTGGTGCAGAGAGTTAACTGGGGGTGCTGCTGAATTGAGGATGCTCCAGTGGCTTTAAAACAATTTTATTACTAGCTCTTGAGATGAAGAATTGAGATGAACACTGTTAAGAATGATTCCTGGCACCACCCATTCACATCCAGCACATTCTTGGTGAGTGCTGCTGGGCTAGGTATTGTGAAGAGTTAAAAAGCAATCGTGCTCCTTAAGTGGCGATCCGTCCTCCTCTGTGGAGTCTGGCAAGAAAAATAGAAAAATGCACAGGTAATGCAAATATATATAACCACATATACATTTCCATCGTCCAGAGAGCTAAATCATTATAGCTGGTGGGAACAGAATGAATAATGGGAGACAAGTGGGGTCGGTCAAAAATCACCCAGAATAAATTGCTAATCAGAAGCAGAGCTAGTACAGGCAATAACAAGGTTATTTGATCTGAAGAAAGAACCTGCTTTCCCTCATCTTGGTAATTATATCAATACAGAGAAAGAGACAACTTGCCTTTCCCTGGGGTTTCAGCCAGATGATGTTGTAAATCAATTACTTGTTCTCCTTACAGTCGCCTGGCTGGGGTAAAAGTAGCGAGTGATTGCCGTTTGCATTGCTCGACTGGTGGAGCAAAGGCAGTTTGCTGAATGTCTTTGTACCTTGCACGAGTCTGTGCAGGAAAGCTTGGGCCCTGGTTCACTTAGAGCAGGGCTTTCAGACTTTACTGTGCACGCTAATTACCTGGGGATCTTGTTAAAACAGATTCCGATTCAATAGGTCTGGGGAGGGGCCCGAGGTTCTGGGTATCTAATGAGCTCGCAGTGCTGCTGCTGCTGCTCTCACCCATGGGCCACACTTTGTACAGAAGGAAATAGAGGAGAAGGAGAATCTACTAAGGGGACTGAGAAGTGGAATTTGAAAGAAGTAAGGCTAGAAGTAAGAAACGTGTGGATTTAATCTTTCTCTCTAGTGCCCCCTTAGTACCAGATCTGTAGCATCGATTTTATGTGCCAGGGCGCTATTGGGGGGCAGGGGGAAAGGACTGGGGAAGCCATTCCATGCGCTATGATGTGTTTCTGGGGGGTTTTCTCGTTGGGTCATGGAGATCCTGAACAATGTGAACAAGGAATGGCAGCAGTGGAGGGAACAGGGGGAAATGTTCAAACTAAACAGTAAAAGTTTAGCTTTTCCAAAGCTCTCACATAAATACATTTGACAATATTTAATTAATACAGAAATAATTTATATCTTTGCGTCATGGTAACAATTTTCGTTAAACCTTAGTCTCCTTTAAACCAAAATAGCATGTCTCACGGAACCCACTGCTTTTGGCTATTTGGGATGGTGTAGACTAATGCTTGAAAGCAAGTCGGATAAAATAGAGCTGTGCAGCAGAAGACAAATGGGTTTTTTTCCTCCCTACGGGTCAGGCCGTTGCTTGTCTATTTCCTCCCCCTGCTCCCCTTTCCTACCTTTTCTCTCATCAATGTGTACCCTTTTCTTGCCTGTGGCACACGAGCCCAGGCTGAGGCTGGTGTCAGGGGCAGGGGCTTCCTAGCAGAGCCCCGTGCTCCTAGAGTGGCTCCTCATACAGCTGAACTCCTGAGTTAAGGCCATGGGCTGCCTTTATCTCCTGAGGTGTGGCACCACGAACTTAGGACATTACAGATGTGCTGGGAAAAGCAAAAGACACCACTATTAGCCCAACACCAGATTACTTCTAATGTGCTTCTCACCTATGGCCACACTTAGAAACACTGGGGTATATTGATGCCTGCCTCTTCCCATCTCTGCCCTCCCCTCCTCTCCCCACCACAGGCCGAGAGAGTCTGATTCAATTGCTCTGGACTGAGATCTAGGCATTCATATTTTAAAAGCTCCCCAGATGACTATGACATGCAGACAGATTTGAAATACACTGGTCTGTCTACCATCTTTTTAAAAAACACCTATATTTATCTTCTTCTTTTTTTTTTAAGATTTATTTATTTTTTATTTATTTATCCCACCCTTACAGCTTGTGCTTTCTGTGTGCATTTACTTTGCATTTTTCTGTGTCTGCTTGTCTCCCTTTGTTGTGTCATCTTGCTGCACCGGCTCACCGTGCCGCATGGGCTGGCTTGCCTTCACCAGGAGGCCCCAGGAACCGAACCCGGGGCCTCCCATTTGGTAAACGGGAGCCTAAGCAATTGAGCCACAGCCACTTCTCTATATTTATCTTTGAAACTGTCTAATTCAACACCTAAAATTGTTATATGCAATTACGTTCTTTTTTTATGAATTTATTTTTCAGAGCAGTTGTAGGTTTACAGAAAAAACATGAAAAAGTAGAATTTCCATATACTCCCCCACTCCCCCACACACCTCACCCACACAGTTTTCCCTATTACTATCATTTGGCATTAATGTGGTAACTTTGTTACAATGGATGAACCAATTTTATTATATTATTAACTAAAGTCCAAAGTTTACATTAGTACTAAATGTCCAATGTCTAATGTCTAACATAAAGTCCAATGTTACATTACATTATACAGTGCTATGGATTTTTAAAAAAAATTATTGTGGTAGCATATATACAACCTAAAATTTCCCATTTTTACCATTTTCAAGTATACAATTCACTGGTTTTAATTACATTCACAATGTTGTGCTACTATCAATACCATCCATTACCAAAACCTTTCCATCATCCCAAACAAAAACTCTGCCAATTAAACATTAACTCCTCATTTCCGTCCCAGTTTGACTCTATGAATTTGAATATTCTAATTATTATATGTAATCATAATTTATTAGAATATAAGTGAGATCAGACAATATTTGTCCTTTTGTGTCTGGCTTACTTTACTCAATGTGATGTCTTCAAGTTTCATCCATGTTGTAGCATGTATCAGAACTACATTCCTTTTTATGGCTGCATCATATTCCGTTGCATGTATATACCACATTTTGTT
>JAQZBX010092365.1:0-12285 GCA_029593785.1 Cabassous unicinctus
AAAAAAAAGAAAAAAAAAATATGTTTACAGGGTGATCCTAAGTCTGGCTGATTCTGTGTCTTCTCACTACACCATGGTGCGGAGGGAGGCAGCTGGAGGAGGCGGGAGGATTTTCACGGCTCGCAGTCATGCTCATTCCTACTTGAGGAGGAAAAGATTGTCCTTTCTGACAGTCACATTTCTCAGAAGAAACCGGGGCTCCCAGAGATGACGTCACTTGTTCAAGATCACACTGCTTGTTAGAGGCAGGGCCACTGTCCAGTTTCTCAGGGGTGGCATGAAAAGCAAAAGAGAATGTCATTTTACATTGAACAGAATTGGGAAAATACTCATGAGCTTCTTAGGGATGGAAAATGTTGTGACGTGGTCCATATTTTACACCAGGATATGTGTGTGTGAGGTTTGTTTGTTTAAAAAAATTGGACCAGGGGGATTTTATATACTGCTTATTTTATGTGCTGACATGTTTTGCACTGTTCCAAAACAATCCATAAACAGATCAGTTCTGGGTCTCTGATTTGATCAATAAGAATTCTTTATCAATTAACACTTAGTGCTTCTACCAACTAGTTTTCATTTTACCCAAAGTGAAGTTTTAAATGATGCGTATTTATTAGTAATAATAGAAATCATGGCAATGGCATTCATCATTGTTAAGATGTGACAGCAGAAATCTGTCATCCCTTCAGGCCCAATCCAGATGGCAAGTGTAGCAGAGTTTACATCACTGAAAGTACTCTAAATTCCCTGAGGGCTGGAATTTATCCCTCTCCCCATTCCTTACCGCCTTTAAACTGTGCTTACTGGTAGTCTGCAATGCCATTTGGGAAACCTCTGTCAGCCACACAAATTCTAAATACAATTTGAGCAATGTAAAGCCATAAGCGGTTTAAAGAGCTATAATCAGAGCTTGGAGACAGCTGGAGGAAGCGTAGAGGAGGAGACGGCTTGCTGGGAGGGGGTCTGTTTTGACGACAGAAACATACAGTTTTGCTCCTAGAGCTGAAAGTGACATTAAAGGTTTTATTAGACCATACCTTAACTTTAGAAGGACCAGACTCAAACCAACTGAGGCAAAAATCCATCCTATTATAGATCAGAGGCCAATGTTTTCTGAAAAGGGCCAGATCAAAGATATTTTAGGCTTTGTGGTCATATGGTCTCCTTGTAGTGCTGAAGCAACCATAGAAGGTATGGCTGTGTTCAAATGAAACTTTATTTACCAAAAATGGAAAGCCAAGGCTGGATTTCACCCACAGGCTGTCACCTTTTTCTAATTCTCTAGAAGAGAAATTTCTTAAAATTCTCTAGCTAGTGTTTTGCTTTTCTGGCTGGACATTCTATTCTATGTCTAGTTCACATCCCTTCACTGTAATAAAATTTTTCTATCCTCTGTGGAGAGGAGGACATCTGCTTGGTGCTTCCTTTTGTTGTAAGGACTAACTCTGCTGTGGGGAAAATGATGACAGTTTAGCATAAAGGTTTGCCAGAACATTTGCGTTCATATCCCTGTTTCACTGTTTGCTTGCTGTGTGACAATAGGCAAGTTTCAAAACTCTCCTCTGCCTCAGATTACTCAGCAGCAAAATGGTTATACTTGTGATACTACACTCATGGTGGTATTATCAGGGTTAAATTAGATGATGCATCGTAATTGCTCAATAAATGTGAGCTGGAAGGAAAATTTGAGGTGGCAGAGAGAGATGAAAAGTGAGATTCTGCTGACACTGACAAAAATGTAATTTTCTGAGCGCAGACTTGTAGATTGAAAAGCCTATTTGCCACATTTGCCATATCTAGCTAGCTAGCTAGCTAGCGATCTAGCTGTCTAGCTATCCTCTCCATCCATCCATCCATCCATCCATCCATCCATCCACCCATTTTATGAACATTTGAGTATAGGTTGTGCATACCAAGCTCCTTGAACACTTACTATGATCATGAACATTTCCTAAGAACAAGGATATTCATTGTGTAACCACTCCAAATGCAGTTATCACATACAAGCAATTTAACTTGATATAAAACTTGCAGGCTATATTCCAGTTTTTTCATATGTACCAGTAATGTCCCTTTTAGCCTTTCTCCTCCCTTGCTAGATCCCATCTAGGATCATGTATTGCATTTAATTGTCATTGTCCCTTTAGTTGTCTTTTTTTAAATTTTAAAAATTGTGGAAACATATATACAACATAAATTTTCCCAACTCAATCATTCCCAAGCATACCATTCAATGAGATTAATCATTTTCACAATATTGTGGTCCCCTCACCACCTTCCACTACTAAAACTTTCCCATCTCCCCAAACATAAACCCTACACCTCTTATGTACTAACTCCCCATTCTCCTGACCCCTGCCCTTGGCATCTTGTACTCTAATTTCTCTCTATGAGCTTGCATATTCTCTGATATTATCTTTGTACTTATCAAGGGGCTTAAATTTAACATCTTTAATCTATAACAGTCTCATTTGCTTTGGTACCAACTTGATTTCAATTGTAAATACAAGCTATGTTCCTGTACCCCTCCATCCCCTCCACCTTTATGCAGTTCTTTCCACAAATTACATGTTGATACATTATGAGTCAAAACCACTGATTTAACATTACAATTTATGCATTTGCCTTTTAGATCCTGTAGGAAGCAAAAAGTAGAGTTACAAACCAAATATACATTAGCCTGACATTTATATTTACCCTCACTGGAGATCTTTATTTCTTCATGTGGATTTGATCTATTGTTTATTGTCCTTTCAACCTGCAGAACTCTCTTTAGAATCTCATATAGGATAAGTCTAGTGGTGATGAACACCCTCAGCTTTTGTTTATCTGGATGGCTTAATCACTTAATTTTTTTTAAATTTCCCCCCACCCCCGTCCTGAGATGGCTCTGTTTGTCTGCTCATTGTCTGCATGTCTTCTTTAGGAGGCACTGGGAACTGAACCTGGGACCTCCCATGTGGGAAGTAAGTACCCAACAGCTTGACCCACTTCTGCTCCCTGCTGGTTGCATCGTCTGCTGGTTGTAGCGTCTGCTCGCTGTGGCATCTGCTCATTGCAGTGGTTGCAGTGACTGCTGGTTGTGTTGTCTGCGGGGTGCATTGTCTGCTGGTTGTGGCATCTGCTGGTTGTGGCATCTGCTGCTTGTGGGGTCTGCTTGTCTTCTTTAGGAGGCACCAAGAACTGAACCCAGAACCTCCCATGTGGGAGGTGGGCGCCCAATTGCTGGAGCCACATCTGCTCCCCCTTACTCATTTTTGAAAAAGTTTTGATGGATATAGAATTCTTGGGTGGCAATTTTTGACCTTCAGCACTTTAAATATGTCATCCCATTGCCTTTTTGCCTCCATGGTTTCCAATGAGAAATCAGCATTTAATCTTATTGCGTTTACCTTGTATGTAACATATTGCTTCTCTTTTGCAGCTTCCAGAATTCTCACTCTATATTTGGCATTTGACAATTTGATTATAACATGTAACGTATGGGTCTATTTGGGTTTATCCTATTTGGAGTTTGAGCATCTTGGTTGTGTATAGTCACATCTCTCATTAAATTTGGAAAGTGTTCAATCATTATTTTCTTGAATAGTCTCTTTTCCTTTCTCTCTTTCTTCTTCTTCTGGGACTCCCACAATGTGTATATTGGTATGCTTCATTGTGTCCCACAGGTTCCTCAGACTCTGCTCACCTTTCTTCATTCTTTTTTCTTTCTGCTCCTGTTACTGAATTATTTTAATTGTCTTATCTTCAAGTTCACTGATTCTTTAATCTTCCAACTCCGATCTGTTGTTGAACCCCTCTAATTTCTGGTACTATGTTTTTTAGCTTTGTTTGATTCTTTTTCAAATTTACAACTTTTTATTGGTTATCTTTATGTGTTCATTTACATTTTCCTGATTTTTCTTTAGATCTTTGTCCATGTTTTCCCTTAGCTCTTTGAGCATATGTAAGACCATTTTTAAAGTCTTTGTTTGCTATGTCCCAGGTCTGGTCTTCCTTGCTGATGGTTTCTGTTGCTTTAATCATCTCTTTTGCCTGAGCCATTGCTTCCTGTTTGTTTGTACATTTTGTAACCTTTTGTTGAAACCTGGAAATTTTGATATTTTAATATGTTATCACTGGAATTTAGACTCTGGTATCTGTTCCTTAATATTGCATCCAGCTAGTATTATGAGCAAGTTTTCCATGAATGCCAGGACACAATACAAAAAAAGAAGGGAAAAAGAAAACAACTTTCCCAATCTTTGCCGGCTGACTTGTGGAAGTGCTCTTCTTTAGGAGTTATTCATCAATGAGTTGTATGGAAATAGCTCAAGGCCAAAGCATAGTGGTCTCCCTGATCTTTTCTGCACATGCATCTTGTCTGGGGCATAAGCTTGTGGCCCTAGGAATGGACAAATGTTCACTGTTACCTAGGAAACAGTTTCCTCATGGTCCCAGGTGCCACACGGTATTTCTTATAGCCAGCAATCCCTTGCCCAGGCAGCACAACTTGACTTCTCTCCCACAGCATTCTGTAGGAGAGCTCCCTGAGCTGTCTTCTATACTCAGGGCAAGTTCTGAGATGGTGAGCCCTTCAAGCCACCACTAGATAGACTGGGCCAGACATACATGCCTGCAGCATGTGCATGAGGACCACTCTGCTTTCTCTGGACCTGGGACCAGAGATTTGCACTGGGAGCATGGGCTGGTTTGTGTCAAGCTGATGAAGGGTATAGGGTGGGGTATTGGCCTATCACCTTTAAGATGCTTTTTTCTTGAGTTTGTGCTTGCCCTTTTACTGCAAGCCTTTAACTGCTTTCTGGAGCTCTGACAAAGATGTTTCTACTAGGTCTTGCTGGTTTTTCAAAGCTTCTGTGGAGGGGGAAGGAACCCTGAAGCATCTTGTTCTGTCATCTAGACTGGGGCAGGGACACTGCACATTCCATTTTAAATGAATGTTTATTAAGCTCATGATTAAATGCATAACACTGTTCCAGACATTTACCCATCTTTAATTGGAAAGGAACAGATATTATAAATGAGTCAATTAGAAAACACATGTAAAGCAACTCATCAAGAGTCTAAATTCAGAGAGGCTGAAAGAATGCCCAATGTATTTTGGGGCAGTCATAGCAGGATGTGGTCAATCTGGGATGGCTTTCTGCTGGAAATGAGTTTGAGATAGGTCTTGGAAGGATGTCATGGAAATGGATTTGTGCAAAGGGAAGATAGAAGGGAGAAATTGGGAAGTTAGGTGGGAGGCAGTTGTGTATCTCCATACAGCTATTCGGTATGTCAGCACCACCCTAGGATTTAAAATAAATGGTGAGACTTGATACCTGTCTTCAGAGTGCTGATAGTATAATGCAGGTAGTTAGCATACTTTTGTTAAGAAACAAACCTCAAGTTTTCTTTAAAGTGGATTTAACTAAAATTTCAGAGAGTGATAAAATTTCTGCGGCCAACCATCATTTCCAAATTACTTGAGTTGCTTAAAGACCAGTTTCTGATTTTGAATTCTCAGCACCAAGCTTTTGATATTTAGTATTTTTCCTTCTTCCATGCAGATGGCTAATATAGCAAGGGATGGGTTGAGAGAGTTAATCTGTATCCAACAGTCCTATTAAGTAAGCTTGAAAAATGACAGTAGAGGGTATTTTGGTTTTAGTTTATGGATACGGTTTCTACAATGGCTTCCTAAATGCCACTCCCTGTGAGTGGCCTCAGATGCATCTGGACAACTAATGAAAGGAAGGGCTTGGTGAGACACAATCCCTGTCATAATTCTTAGCATCACTCTCAGCGGCGCTATCTCCAAGCCCAGCGGCAGAACTTGACTGCTCAAATTTCGTACCCCCTGAGTATATCTAATCTTGGGTGAGATAAACTTAGTCAAGCTGCTAAGAGATCTGGCTCAGTGCCAGAGAGAAGACCCAACACATAGAGTTCAAGCGCTAATCCAAAGATGTCAGCTTTGCCCACCCATACATTCTTACAAGTCCACAAACATACATCTTTTTTACTTCCATTAAGCTGAGGTTTATCAAGTGCAGATCAGATGGAAATCAGTGGTATAGATTAAGTTAAAAAGGAAAAAAAAAATATTTAAACCAAATACATTTAATATCAGTTTAGTTGCAGGTCCTCAAGATAAAGCTGTTATAATGATCTTGAAACCAAACTTGGGTTTTACTCTGAGAGTTTATAGATAATAAAATATACAAGTTTCTCCTCAATTTCTTGAAAATGTTACTGAATATAAGAAAAGTGTTATTATTTGTTGAAATGCTTAGTCCACATTTATATCAAAACCCCTCTTGTTGGACCTCCAAAACCATGCCTTAAGTGGGTTATTATAAAATTTGGTTTCCTTTTTCTGTATGTCTGTGATATTCTTTTAAAGGAAGAGAGAAAATGAGTAAATTTATGAAAAACACATCACCAAGGAATATAAAAACAACAAAAGCATTTATTTTTCTTTGATCAAATTCATGGAGGAAGAGGGGGAAGGACAAAGTAACATTTCATTACTGCCAACCCTCTGCTAGTGCTTTATATATAGTACCACATTTATTTATCTTAAAACATATTTCTCATAAGAAAGAAAAAACCCTCTATTTTTATGTAGGAAAACTGAGGACCAGAAAAGGACACCTTGCCCAAAATTGTACGTCTAAAAAGAAGCAACAGTGGTATTTAGACCCTTGCCTTTTTCTTTATAAGATTTGATCTTTTCCCACTATGCCACACTGCTTTCCATCCATATTATTGTGCTGTTGTTAGGAAAGAAATAACATTTATTTTATATCATGCTTCACAATTTTGAAAGCATGTGTACAAACATGTCTTTTATCTTCATAACACACTACAAAGAAAGTGATTTTGTCCCCATTTTACCAATGAGGAGGTTCATAGAAATCGTGTGAGTTGTTCATAGTCCCTTGGCTAGGAAATAGCAGAGCTGGAGTTACACTTAGGTCTCCTGACTATAATTTCCAAGCTCTTCCTACTCCAGCTCAGCTGCTCAGTAACATAAGGCTGCATAAAAGATGTGAGTCACCAGCAAAGATGTTCCTGTACCATGTGTGACCTTGCCCAATCTGCCTGGCTGTCTGTAGTACATTACACATTGAAAGCGATGATCAGTAGAGAAGAGTTAGAGGTGGCATTATGCCCGTGGCTACATTTTGGGAGACCTTAACAGAGGGTGTGAACTATCTTGAATATGAATTGTTAATACCAATATGGAATTAAATAAAACTTGGTTCACCCATTCTTTCATATGCATTTAATAATTTTGTTCCAGAGTGCAGTCTGTATTACTGCTTTATATCTGCACACTGACACCATGAAGTGAGCAGGCTACCATGGTTATTAGCCTCAATTTCAAGTTTAAAAAAAAAGCACTGAGTTAAGTATGTGCAACAAGTCACTGACCAAGGCAGGTCTTGAAGCTCATCATTCATTGTCAGGGTTCTTGCCAGGGTTCATTGTTCAGGGTTCATTGCCAGGGCTCCTGAGAAGCCTATGAGTTAGCAAGTTTGGAAAAATGGCATCAGGCGACGGATCACTTTGTGTCTCTGATTTATTCATTTTATTTCAAAACATGTATTTAGGCCATGTTGATGCAGGAGATGCAAAGATAGGTGTATATTCAGACTGAACCTATCTCCTGATGGACAAATCCATACAAAGCATAAGTTATAAAGATTGCCTCAGGAAGACACAGAAAACCTGGATAGTCCAAAAACTTTTGAAACAACTGAATGAATTAATATTAAAAACCTTCCCCCCAAATAAAATACAAGGACTTAATGATTTTTCAGGCCAGTTTTACTAAACATATACAATGATTTCAATATTATATGAAGTCTTCTAAAGAATAGCAAAACATTGAACTAATTTTATAATTTACAAACCAGACAATGACTGAACAAAACAGAAAATTAGTGCACAATGTAAATCTTGGATGTAGTTGCAGAAATCCTTTGCCAAATATATTAGCAAAAATGTATAAAACACATAATGTCACAAATATAATCATATTAGATTATTCCAAAGAATGCACATATACTCTAATATCAAAATTATATGAAGAAAAGGCATTAAAAATTCAACACCCACTCATGAAAAGAGACTCATAGGAATAAAAGGGAAATTCCTTAACTTCATAAAAGGCAGCCATCAAAAATTCTTCAGAAACATCATACTTAATGGCAAAACATTAGAAACATTTCCCTTAAAATTAGAAAGAAGATAAGGGTGCTTTTGGAATAAAACCATCATTAGTTGCAGATGACATTTTTCTATGTAAAAAAAAAAACCTCAGATAAACTAAAGACAAATTATTATAATTAATGATGGTTTAAGCTCACATTTTAAAAAAGAAAAAGAATTTCTACACACCAGCAATAAACATTTAGAAAACACAATTTAAAAAGCAGATACCATTCACATTGAAGAGCAAATGATCAAGAACAGTCAAAACCCTCTTGAAGAAGAATAGGGTGGGGAAACAGGCCCTATGTGATATGTTAAAGTCATGCTAATACAGTGTACCAGTAGTACAGAAATAGAAATAGACCACTAGAATGGATTAAAAAGCTGGGAGGCAGATCCTTGCACATATGAAAACTTGGTATAAGACAGAGCCTGCACAGTGGTGAGTAAATGGATTATTCACATTGAAAAAAGGAAATTGACTACCTAGCCCACATCATACATAAAAATAATTTCCAAGAGGATTAAATATTAAGTGTGAGAAGGAAAACCTAAAATATTTAGAAAGAAATTTTGTCTAAAAGATGGATAGATTTAGGGTAAGGAGACAATTATTAAACAAGACAAAAAATTCAAAAGAAAAACAAAAGGTTTAGTACATCTAACCAGACTAAAACTAAAAATATCCAGCAAAACACATTATTAATTAAGTATGCAAATCCCAAAACCCACTAGATGAGAATAGTTTTTGAGGTTTTATAGCACATATAATTGACAAAGGATTAGTAGCAAGAATTTATGAGGAATTCCTGCAATCAATAAGAAAAAGAAAACTCAATAAAAAAGATATTAATAAGCATTCCATGAACAAAAAATTTAGAATAAACATAGGAAAAATTGCTCAACCTCATTGATAATCAGAGAAATGCTAATTCAGTCTACAAAGAAATATCCTTTTATATTCCCCAGAGAAATGCAAACTAAAAGGTCCAGTAACACCAGGTGCTGACCTGAGATATAGAGCAGTGAGTGGTCTCATACACTGTTGGTGGGGTGTAAACCACTTTGCAAAACAATTTAGCAATACTTGGAATATATGAAGATGAGCATATTCTAAGATTCAGATATTCCAATGCTTAAGGTACACACTCTAGAGAAACTGTTGTACTTATGTACATGTACAAGTATGTTCGTAACGGCCCCCAAAATACAGACGAAACTTGTGTTCATCAACAGAAGAATGGCTGTAAGAGTTGTAATATATCATACAATGGACTACCTGAGAGCAGTGAAAATGAATGGGTGAAAACTATAGTCTTCAACTTGAATGAATCTCACAAACATAACGAGGAGCAAGAAAGCAAGTCACAGATATTAATGGAATACTTCCATTTAGATAAATTCTGAAACAAGCAAAAGCTAAACATACGTTGTTTCTGGATGCACATATATGTGGTGAATATATAAAGAAAAACAATGGAATGACAATCACAGAAACTAAGACATTGGTCACTTCTAAAGAGGGAGGAGAAAAGATGTGATCAGGAAGAGATGAGCTGGGGCACCCTTGGTTATTCATAATGTCCTATTTCTATGATATTTGGTAGATGTATGTTTGTCATATCTTATACGTAATAGATATTTTATATGGAAGAACTATTTCATAAGTTTTTAAAAGATGTTCATTTTATCTGAGGTTCAATGTGCTGGTAATATTTTTTCTAATGTATATTAAAATAGGAACAAAACTATTAAAATATAAATTCATTTCTGTATCATTTAAAACTATATCTCATACCACTTGTGATATGCATACTTATAAAATCACTGACCTAGGGAATGGTATATAGAACTAAAAATACCAATAGCCAGTGTAGCCATTGTTCCAAAGCCTGTGGCTTTGTTGATAGCTAAAGACAGGAGCCTTGTTTTCCCATGTTTTCATCTCTCGTGTGAGAGTGGCAAACTCAGATGCCCAAAGGGGCCTGGAGAGTAGCATCAATGAGTGACACGGGAGGGATGACGACTGGGACAACATGTCATCCTATGTCATTGTGTACCCTGTCTGACCCAGGGAAAGCTATTCAGCTTGAGCTCGTGTGGTCCTTTGGGAATTCAGACCAGATGCTAACAATATTTTTAGAATTTAAGAGAAACCCCCAGATCTTAAAAGTTGAGAAGTTGTTAATGTGGGAAAGTGTGGGAGGGGAGGGGTGAGGAATATGGGAATCCCCTATATTTTTTACATACTATCTACGTAATGTAAAGCTTCTTTAAAAATAAATAAATAAATAAATAGTTGATAATTCAAATATTTAAAAATAAGCACTGTAGATCTGTTGACCACTGTCTGTGAACTGCCTCCAGCCTGGTGCCTACTGGTTTACAGTCTCACTGTAAACCCAGTGCATCATCTTGCACTCAATAACAGATATTCAATAAATGTTTGCTGATATACTAAATACTGTCTGGAGCTCTCTGCCAATTCCTCAGGAGACATTCTGTGAGGTACATTAGAAAATGGCAGTACATTCTTTGCTATTTTTCTCTTTGAGAGTTAAGGTCTATGTCAGCTCCCCTTATACTAGGTGATCTGTAAGATGGCTTGACCAGTGGATTATAGTGGGAATGACACTATGCCACTTTCTGGATCCAAACCTTAAGGCACTTGAAGTTCTTATCATCTTTAGGAACTCTTGTTCTATGGGAAGCTGGCAATGTATAAGAAGTCCAACTACCCTGGGATGCCATCCTGGAAAGACCATGTGCAGATACTCTAATTAGCAGTCCTATCTGAGCTCAAACTTCCAGCCATCCCTGCCAAGATGCCAGACATGCCAGCCCAGCCCATCAGCCAGTGGAGAACCACTGAGTCAACTTACTTGATGACATGAAGGGCAGAAGAATTCCTGACTCACAAAATTGTGAGGTATAATAAAATGATTGCTGTATTAAGACACTAAGTTTTGGGGTAGTATTATTATTAATAAATACATAACAAGAACTCTCTTGACTTCTTAATATAGTTTTTAATTTATCTAACTGTGAATTACTACCTGCTAGGGAACTTCTTGTGGTTTTCTTTGATGGAGGAAAGAAAAGATTATTTACAATTTCCACATACATAATCTTCAGGAAAAAGAGGCCAGGACAAAAGTTTTACAAGAGAACAGCACAGCCACCAGAGTTTAACGTATCTGAGGCTGTGTTGGGAAACTGAAGCTTGAGCCTTACATAGGATTGCTGCTGCCTTGATCATTTGACCATGCAGAATATATTTAAGAGACTGCGGGTTAATTTAATTAATTTGAAAACTCTACTCTCTAATCAGAGAGCTTGTTTGAATAAATACACTTCTGAAGAATATAAGGTTTGGTCTGTGAGAGAAAAATCCAGATTTTGTGCAATGGGCCCAAAGTCATTAAATAACTCAACTGTCATCCATCAAGAAGATTGAAGCACATTGTCAGAATTTGTGGAAATAATGCCTAAAAAGTGTTACCATTCAGAAGAGATTCCAGCCCCCTTGAAAGGGCCAGCTGCTGTACTCAAATTTGAGGCCATTTCTAAGTAAAAATGTGAGAGGTTAGGAAATGGAGGAAATCCCCTGGAAAGAAGAAGGGCATGTCCAAGAAAGCAGTCTAGAAGAATCTTATTGCATGAAATTAAGTGGAGTGCCGAGAGAAACAATAGTTGGCATTTTGGTATTGAGGGACTCAGAATAGTGAGGTTATGGTTTTATACCTGGTGTAGGAATGTTGGTATAAATGAGGATGATTAAATTGCATCCTGTCTCCTCAGTACTGTTCCAGATGGGCAGGATGGACACCTGTCTGGCAGGTGAAAGCGGCTGACTCCTGCTCTATGATCTGACAAGGGTGGATCATTGGTGAGAAGGATTTTCTGTCAGAACTGGATGATGCCACTTACATTGCCTTCACATTAATCCTCAGAGAACTCTACCCAAATTTGGGCTGTAAGGAGCTGAGATTATGTATGTAATAAAATAAATTTTGTTAAATAATAAGGTGTGTAAGAAACAAAGGCAGGGGAGCAGATGTAGCTCAGTGGTTGAGTGCCTCT
>JAQZBX010092366.1:0-12245 GCA_029593785.1 Cabassous unicinctus
AATCAAAGCCCTAATCTTAACATAATTTAATCAAAGACATCTCAGTTGAATTTAATACAAACAAAGGGCATCATGACCAGAGGAACAGACCAGTTTATAAACATAATCCTTATATTTTGGGGGGGTTCATAAATAATCTTAAACTGCCACACTGACAATGGAGACACAAGATCTTCATTTATATGCTATAAATCTTAGACATGATTAACAAACTACCCTGATTTTTTTGCTCTACAGTTTCTCTACCGTCACTATGTTGCCTTACACTCAACTAACTACTGTTAGTACTTTAATGCTATTTAAGATCTGATCGGAGCTTTCCTCTTAACTAATTACAATGTCAAATTACAGAATGTTGTCTTGTAGATACATTTTCATTGTTTAAAAAAAAAAAAATTATACCCTGTGAGGGCAGCAAAAAAGAGTAATTCCAGGCCAGCACCTGCACTGAGGTCTCTGGGCTTCTTCCCATTAGGATAACTTATTCCCTGAGGTAGGGAACTCAGAAGGCAGCCAGTTCTGTTTTTGGACACCTATCTTGTTCTATAGAAAATTCATCTTGAAATAGACTCATATCTACCTCCCTGTTCTTTTAACTGGTTGGTTTTATCCTGACCTTTGGAGCTATGCTGAAGCCTCATCCCTCATCTCTGTGATGTCAAGTGCTTCAAGTATTCTTCTCTTTTCCTTGTTGAACAGTTTTTGTTCTTCCATCGGTTCCTCCTGTGTTAGGTTTCCCAGACCTTCCCACCCCAGGCCCCTGTATTCTTTAGGGCTCCAGTTTTTCTATAGGGCACTTGCACAACTCCTGTCTCCAGTTTGCTCAGACAGGTCTGGGTTTGCCCCCAGCCAGACCATGTACTACTCAAACTTCACTGAGTGACAATGTCCTTATCCAAGAAAGTGAGGCACTAATAGGACATTCCCAAGGCTTGTGTGGCTTAAGTGGGAGCATGTGAAGCATTTAGCCCATCACCTGACATATTAAGCATTTAGGAAATGTTTGCCATATAGATAATTTTAACATAGAATTCTGCTTGCCATCAGTGCAGAGTAGGAATGAACTGTCACCTCCCTAATCCTGACCACCAGCATACTACTGTCACTTATTAGCTTTTTCAGCACCCTCGTCATACACAGCTGACATACTAAGGTAATCAAAACTCTTTCACATATGCTTCAAGTTGACCACATCTTTCTCATCTGTACTAGTGCAATTTGTGTTTGTTTCTTTGATTTGCTGTTGTTGTCCTTAGTTTGGTTCTTTATTATTTTTCCTTATTTAATTCTACCATATTAAGTGCAGTCTATCATCTCAGCCTACCATGCTCATTTTGGATCCTGTGTGTTGGCTATCCTTCCCAGCTGCATGTAATTATTGGAAGGTCCAGTTGCTGTTTGCAACCCTGCCTCTGAGACTTTGCAATCTATAGTATATTCTTTGCCAAAAAGAACAGCCTCATTCCTCACAGCTCCATGCCCAGCTGGCCTGGAAGCAGCTGTAAGTTCCTAGTGAGCTGCAGGCTTGCCATGGAGCTTGAGGCTTCAGTGAATCCTTGGTTTGTTCCTCTTATTAGTGAATGCCAAAGAGCAGCTGATGTGTGTCCTGTGGTGGGCCATACTTCACAATTGAGTTGCCCAGTAAAGCTGTGGGTTATGCCAATGCCAGCAAATCATCATGTTCCAGGTTACAGTATAGTTACCTGTGCACTGAGCTCATAGGCAAAGGTGATGGAATTGCTCAAGAGGATATGTAGGTTTATGCCCCACATCCAGACCCCAGCATCATACTCAGACTTGCAAAACACATGCCCTCTTTCTCCATTTTGGGAAGCCAGAATGCTTATAGGTTTAGATTTCTATCAAATTGGGTTACCTTGGATTAACTTTCTGGCCACAATAATACGAGAGGGTTGGATTGTGTTCACCCCTGCCCCTACTCTCTGTTGCCCAAGAAGCAGAATTCTGTAGTTCATTTCTGTTCTCTGTTTCCATTGAAATACTAGTCTCATGTTAGGATCTCTCTAGATCTTACAGGATCATAGTCTAAGTATTTTCCGGGCTTATTGTTCACCCACAGCATTGGACCATGATTTCCAACAAAAGCATCTTGGGTGCCTCAACACTTTCAGTTTACTGGGGTGAAAGAAACACTCGTAAAAGTTATTTACATATGGAAAATTATTTTAAAAAATAATATACAATCCGAATGCCAGATTTGGATGTGTCGTTTCTTATTGGAATTTCCCCATTGGCTACCCCACAGTCACCTGACACATCTTTCCACACAAAATGACTCCTCTTCCTGAATTTTCTATCTTGGTGAGTAGCACAAACCAGATGCCTTCTCTTCCTTGTCCTGTGTTCTGGCCCCCCTGCCCATCCAGCCTTCTGTCCCACAACAATTTGGTCAACAATATAATAAAAGTTGCCCTATAATCAGCCAAAACTGCCCCTCCCACTCTTTCCCCTGCCACTGCCCAAATTCAGGTTTTTCTTGGCAAGAGCCTCATCCCTTCTCATGATGTTTCACAATTATGGATTTAGTTGTCCATCTACACACTATTCTCCTCGCAGGACTGTTAGGTTCTCAAGACAGAGACAGTATCTTTGACGCTGGAGGAATTCAGTAAACATGTAACATATAAACACAATTTTGCCACCTGGATTTTTTTCTATAGCACAATTGTACTGAAATCTCCTTTCTTTAACTTCTTGAGACAAAATATATAAACCAATGATATTCTGATGGGTAAGAGTTCATCTAAAAAGACTTATGCCCAAAGCTGTTATGATCCCAAATAAAACTTTAATTTTCTTGTAATTCCTCTGCAAATACTCTACATGGAGGGAAAGTTTTCTTAAAATGTCCTCATCAGTTTGTTTCCTCACAAATATTTACTGAGGGCATACTGTTTGCCAAGCCCTGAAATAAGCACTGGGTGACAGGGTGAGAGGAAGCAACCAAGTCCTTGTCCTCATGGAATTTAAAGTCTGGTGAAGGACCAGACTTAAAACAAGTAAAAAACAAACAATAGGGAGCGGATGTAGCTCAAGTGGTTTAGTGCCTGATTCCCACATATGAGGTCCTGGGTTTGATCCCTGGTACCTCCTAAAAACAAAAACACACAAAAAACCCAAACAAACGTAAAAGCCAACCCTCATTGGGGAGTGGATGTAGCTCAGTGGTTGAGCACCGTCTGCCTCCCGTGTACGAGGTCCTGGGTTCAATCCCTGGCCCTCGTACCTAAAAAAAAACAACACAAAAAACAAAAACAAACTTGATACAATTAACCACTTGGCTCAATCTCCAGGGAATTATGCTGAGTAAAAAAAGCCAGTCCCAAAAAGTTGCATACTGTATGACTCTATTTACATAACATTCTCAAAATGAAAAAAAAAATTATAAATGTAGAACAGATTATTGGTTGCCAGGGGTTGGAAATGGGAAATGAAATGAGAGAAGCAGGTGTGGCTACTTTTATAAAAGGGCAACAAGGGGTAGCAAGGTGGGGAGGGTCCTTGTGGTACTGGAAATGCTTTCTGTGTCCTGACTGTGGTGGTGGATACATGTGTGATAAAATTGTATGGAACCAAACACAATACAAATAAGCACAAATTAAAACTAGGGAGATCTGAATAAGGTCAGTGGACTGTATTAACGTCAACGTTCTGATGTAATAATGCACTACTGTTTTTCAGAATGTTACTGTTGGAGGAAACTGGGTCAATTGTACACAGGCTCTCTCTGTCTTATTTCTTATAACTGTATGTGAATATACAATTATCTCAATAAAAATTTCAATAAAAAAAAAGATTGGGGCTGGGGTCAGGGATAGTTAGAAAAGAAGCAGGTAGACCAGGCTACTGCAATGGGGACAGTTGGGGGCTTGGAAGTGTGGGCAGAGGGAAGTGGCAATGGAGAGGCAATGGAGAGGAAGAGATCTGGATATGATTCATGTTCTAGAATCAAGGTCTAGAATCTAGACCTTTGACATTCTTCCCAGAAAGCTTCCTGAATCCCAAAATTTTCAAGAATATATATCATATAGTAATGATATCAAGAATGTTAATAAAGTATAATTGAATATTCAGTGATGTTCCTTACTCCCTTTGTCCACAGATACAAAAACAAGAAAACCAAATTATGTGTGGACACTGGGCTCTGAGGACCTTTGAAGGGTCTCACCTTCCTTGCCCTCCCCTCCCTCATCTTTTCATAAGTGGAATCTGTTGTCAGGCCTTACTGCTGGCCCCACCCTCACCGACCCAATACATCTCCCATCCTGTGCTATGCCCACGACATCTCACCCCTCCTTCCCCTTGAATGACAAGGGAGATAAGGAAGAGGGCAGTGTCAAGCTTGCTTCCCATTCCCCCCTACCCCACCCCCTGCACCCAGGAAATGCAAACTCACCTACGCACCACACCTTCTTCTCATTCAACACATCTCCTTCCCTCTCTGTACCCAATATTAAATCCTATTCCTTCAAAATGACATTCTTCCTGTACAGAGCTCTGAGATGCTATTGGTAGAAATGGTAAATCACTGACTACCAAGAGCCTAGTGGGCTATTTTTTCCATATGGGTGGGATAGCATATTTCTCTGGGGAGATAAAATGGCTATTCCCCAGAAAGGTCTATAGAGCCATGAAGAATTCAAGACTAAATGAGGTCCTAGCCCTTAAAGATAGGAGAGAGCCAAAGAAAGTGAAGTGTAACTCTAAAGTAAATTTTAAAAAAAAGAGATATATGATAACATAATCTTCAACATTTATTATGTGACTTGTAGTTTTGGAGAAGCACTAGACAGCTGGTCCTTTGTAACTTATATTGTGGCCTTTTCAGGCAGGAAGGGAGCGAGGTGGTGATGGCCAGAGGTGTTTCTGGTGAAACCAAAAAGGACTGTTCAACTTCTGGGGGATTCAAGAGGTACCTTCTGCAGTTATGGCTTTCCCAATATTCCAAAGTGACCAAGCACCTTGAAAAACATCAGCTACAGGATAAGTAAGTCCTTATGAAATCACTAAGAAAGTTTCATAAGTACCCCCAAACCAATTTCAACTAGCTGACAGCTGACTTGCTCATGAGTTTGGGAGATGTGAAACTGAAAAGAACGTTCAGAAATGAGTCAAGTATCCAGATTCTTCAGAGTGGGATGGAATCTAACATTTCAAGTGGAGTGGGAGGAGATGGAACTATCAGGCTTGAGAATCCTGGGTGAGAACGATTAGAGTTAAAACAGAGAGAGAGAGAGAGAGAGAGAGAGAGAGAGAGAGAGAGAGAGAGAGAGAGAGAGAGAGAGAGAGAAAGAAATCACAAAATCATATTAGGTACCTGAAAACACAAGATAAATCTCTAAAAATATACATCTATCTATTTCGTGATAATTCACCATTTTATCTACTTTATCTCTTGGAAAATGTGCTTTTAAAAAATATTTATGGGAAGTAGATATGGCTCAAGTGATTGGGCTCCTGTCTACCATATAGGAGGTCCAGGGTTCGATTCCCGGGGCCTCCCAGTAAAGGTACTCTGGAAGGTCCCAGGATCAGTTCCCAGTGTTGCCTAACAAGAAGACAAGCAAACACAGAAGAACACATAGCGAATGGACACAGACAGCAGACAATGGGGGGGGGGGTGATAAACAAATAAATAAACCTTTTAAAAAAATATTTATTTCATAGCATGTATGTAGGCGAAGATGCTCCACACAACCTTTTCACTTTTTAGGTACTTTACTTAAGGCTTCTTCTTTGGGGGAGAGGAGGCGTCTTTTGGACCACATTGAAAAGCAAAGTCATTTAAATATCATGTAAATGTCTAGACATTTGAGTTATCCTTTAACTCCAAGCTCACATGCCCTTTCTTTGTGAAGTCTTTCCAAGAGAATGCCAATGTCTTCTCCCTTTGTGCCCCACTTCTCCATTGGATGGTAAATATTTGCTTCCTCATCTCAGTCTCTCATTGTTCACGTTGAGCACTGTGAAGGCCTTATTTCACTTTTGTATTTCTAAGATTAGTAAAGGACCTGTAACATACGAGGGCTCAATAATCTGTTGAATAAGAGAGAAACCAAACAAAAAAGTACCCAGTTGGATTGTAAATCCTTAGCTAAGCCATTAAAATCACTAACTCTTCTAGTCAGACAACTTGCAAGGCTTATGACAAAGTTCCAGAAGAAGGCATCATTGGTCTCAACTTTTTTTTTTTCCCCTTCTCATTTGAGTGCCTGTATCTGGAAAATACTGTAGAATCATCTTTAGCTAGAGTGGCAATACCAAGCCACTATATAACTGTGAAATGAGGACCTGCCAAAGATACCCATCCAATCAAGCTTCTTGGACAGTTTATATATTGTCACTATAGCTCATAGTTCCCATTAAAATCTGCTTTAGGAGAAACTGGATTGGCCATTGATACCTATTGAAAACCATGAATTCACACCACTCTCTTGAATTCCAGTATTATATTTTCTTACTTCATCAATCCTGTGAATATAACCATTTCCCATAGTTGACACAACCACTTCCCTCCTGTGCTGATGCCCTCTTCACACACACACACACACACACACACACACACACACACTTGCCAGGCAGCCCCTCCACATGAACACCCATCTCACCCTTCATCTCACTTTCATTGGCTCTGACTTCTCACCTGGGCCTCGGCAGATCTATTCTTCCTCCCACGTGTTTTATCTTGCCCTGGTTACTATGGCAAATACCGCATATTGGTTTGCTTACCAACAATTTACTATCTCACAGTTTTGGAGGCTATAAGCTCCAAACCAAGGTCTCAGCAAGGCCATGCTTCTTCCTGAAGTCTGTAGCATTCTGGTGATGGTTTGCCACAATCCTTGGGGTCCCTTGGCTTCCATCTCTGTCTCCATCACATGGTCTCCTCTTGTGGCTTTCTTTCACTGGCTGCATCTTGATTTCCTTTCTTTATAAGGCCTCTAGTCATAAAGATTTAGACACCCTCCTTCAATTTGGCCACTCGTTAATGAATAATATCTTCAAAAGGTCCCATTTACAAATAGGTTCACATCCATGGAGATGCAGATTGAGACTTGAGCATGTCTTTTGAAAGGGCCATGAGTCAATCCCCAATAAATCCCATACACACCTGTGCTTCATCCTACCTAATAGTTTTTGGACTAACTTATTCTGGAAAGTAAGGATAGAGAAAGAGCTATTAAATATTATGCAATCTTAGCAATGTGATAATAGTATGGCTTGGTATAGAATTCTAGATGGTCAGTTATTTTTCCCTTGGCCTTTTAAAGATATTAATCTTTAACATTCTCATATCTGCTGTTGTTAATGAGGAGTTTTCTGCTAGTCATATTGTCATTCCTTTGGAGATAATCCATCTTTTTTTCTCTTTTTCTTTTAAAACTTGTTCATTTATTATGGATAGTCTTCAGTTTTATTAGAAAATGCCTTTATGTGGATTTATTTTTTATCTTACTCAGTACTCAAGAATTCATTCTTTCTTCAATTCTCCAATTCTTAAAATCTTAAAAATCTTAGCCTTTATCTCTGCATATTTCCTCTCTGTCATTACCTCTATCTTCTTCTTCTAGAAATCTTATCAGATGTATTTTGTAACATCTCAGTTTAGACTCAATATCTGTTCATTGCTTTTTCAAAAACACATTTTCAATCTTTTCTTTTCTCTGTGCTGTGTTCTCTGTTTCCATTGAACTTCCAAATTCCTAATTTTCTCTCCAACTCTATCCAGTACAGAATTATGCAGACATTAAGTCAGGATTAGATAGACAAGAGATTGATTGGGGGAAATATCTCTGAAAGAAAAAGAGAAGATAATGGGAGGAGGCAGGGAGAGTCTTCAAATAGTGATGCAGGGCTGAACCTTGGAAGAGAGGGGAAGGAAGGAGGGTTTGGAAGAGTTTCAGTTCTGAGAAAGTTTTGGCCAAGCCGATGGGGAGTCCTTGAGTCAAAGTGACCACTAAAGGCATCCTGAGTCTTGCAGGAATGGGCCTGCATGAGTGCCCTGTGTGAGTTTAAGGTGACAGTGGATCTAGAGGTGACAGTCAGTCAGTTATGCTCTCGCAGGGATGTGAATAGGGCATTTTCAAGACCACCTCAGCTCATCAATTTAATTTTGTAGTATGTCGGTTTTATTGTTCAATTTCACATTTTCTATTTGGTTCTTTAAAGATCTACAAGTTTTTGTTTCCTTTCTGGTTGGCTTTTTTTTTTTTTTTTTTTTTTTTTTTTTTTTTTTTTTTTTTTTCTACTTTTTAAATTTTTTAAAAAAGATACCTTGATTACATAAATGTTGCAGACTATATAGAGGATTCCCATATGCCCTGCTACTGGTTGTTTTTGTTTGATCATTTCTTGCACTTTTAATGGTTGTTATCATTGAGAATTCTATCAAACCTATTTTTAAACCTTTCTCAGATTGCTTTAATTACTTTTATTTCATCAGGAGTACATTTGTATTGTATACATTGTTGGCTTTGTTCACTTAATTTATTTGAAAAATATTTATTGAACACTTCCTATAAGGTTCTCTTTATGTGTTTAGAATATTTATTTGCACGCAGATCTAGAATGGAATAGATTTCTTGTCCCTCTCTCTTCTTCCTTTCTCTCTCCTCTACTTTCCCTTTCCAGCTTTATCTGAGCACATGCCATGTGACTATTATGGCTAAGGAACAGAATTTTTTATTTTAATTTTAATTAATGTAAATTTAAATTTAATTACCACTTGTGGTTAGGGCCTACTGCACTGGACAGTACAGGTAGTGTTTTAGTAATTGCCTATTCTGGCTCACTGGGGTCTCTAACCCAGAACCCAATCTTATCTGGGTGGCTTGAGGAGATAATATTCTAGATCTTGTCGTTGGACCAGTGCACAGGTTGGCTCAATTCCTAGTCTCTGAGTTGTGTCTATGATTTCTTGATTTCTAGGTGTACTTAATATAAACTATGGCCCTAGGTAATAGAGTTTGGTAGCCTCTTTTCAGAACTGTGGTGCCCCATTCCAGTCTCTGGCTTTAAGCTATGCCTCTCATTGTCTTCCTCTATTCACTTGTTAGACCTTTATCCCTTGGTACCACATGGGAGTCACACTCCTGGCTGGGCTGCCACAGCTCTATCACATCCATTGCTCTTTTTTCTCCCCTTTCTGTTCCATAGACAGAAATATATAGGTATAGTCATATCAACATTGCTATGTATTTGGAATGCAGAAAACTAGACAGAATCTTGGAAGCACTACTAAATGGGAGAGAGTTTCTATATCTTTGAACAGGATGATAATATACATAGGAATGGTCATAAACAGTATTTATATCATTAATTTTTACAAGTGCTGTGGGGCAGAGTGAGAGGGTGCTGTTGTGGATTCCTTGGGTGTGGCCCTCAGCTTTGCAGGATGGTGCACCGGTCACTGGTGGGCTCTCTCAGAACAGATACTAACTCAACTTCAGTGGCTTCATTCACCGTGATGCCTACAAAACTGAAGCTTCAGGCTCACTCGCTTGTCTGGGCCCTTCCAATGCCCTGGGAGCAATTTTATATTTTTATATAAAATATTTTAAATATATTTTAAGTATTTTATATAAAATATTTTTAAAATTTTATATTTGTCATTGTGTATTGTTTTTCTTAAGGAGGTTTTAGGCCTTACAAATCCTGCGAGGGTCTGATGGTTAAATCAGAATGCAGATTTACAGTGGTGGGAGGCAATTTTCTATTAACATTCTGGCCCCTGCTGTTGTTAATGTTATCCGTGGGTATTGAGGTGCTAGGAGCCTTAATTCATCTTCAGAAGGTCACTAAGTTCACTTAGAGAGCTTATGCAGGTGGGCTAGCTTATGCAGGTGATATAAAGTTCAAAGCTATTCTTGTGCAAATACAAAGCGTGTCTATAATTCCTGTGCATGACCAATCTAGTATGTATCACTCTCTCTTCTAAAGACAATATTTAACTATGTCCCAAATCTTACGCAGGCTTTTTCTTTCTTTAAAATTCTATACATAGTAAATGGGTAAACAAAATGTGAACTACACACACACACACACACACACACGATGGAATATTATTCAGCTGTATGAAGAAATGAAGTCTTTATGCATGTGACAACATGGATATACATTGAGGATATTATGTTGAGTGAAATAAGTCAGATACAGTGGGACAAATATTGTATTAGTTCACTAATATGAACTAAATATAATGAACAAACTCCTGGAGTTAATAGCTAGAATATAAGTCACCAGAAGATAGAATGAGGCTAAAGAATGGGGATCTGATGCTTAATTTGTGAAGAATTTGTAATAAGGTTGATTGTAAATGTTTGGAGATGGATAGAGGTGATGGCAGCACATTATAGTGAGTGTAATTAACAGCCCTGATATGTGGGTGTGACTGTCGTTGAAAGGGAAAGTTTAGGGTCTTGTATGTCACTAGAAGGAAAGCTAGAGGATGGAACATGGGGCTGTATGGCATAGTGAACCCTATTGTGAACGAAGAATGTGGTTAATAGTATAAATACAAGAATGTTCTTACATGAATTAGAACAAATGTTAATATTAATAAGATGTTAATTACAAGGTGGTATATAGGCAAAAATATACCCAAGCAAACTATGGACTATAGTGAATAGCAATATATTAATATTTTACCATCAATTATAAAATTAAAAATTATGCTAAGTGAAAGAAATCAGATACAAAGTACTACATTTTGTTTGACTCTATTTACATAAAATGTAAATATTAATAAATTTACAGAGATGGAATTAGATTAGCAGTTACATATGGCAGGGGAAGGATAGAGAGCTTAAAAAGTGACTGCTAAGGGGTTGGGTTTTTTCTTTTTGGAGTTTTGAAAACGTTCTAAAATTGATTGCAGTGATGAATGCACAACTCTGTGATTATACCAAAAGCCACTGAATGCACACTTCAGATGGATTGTATGGTATGTGAATATATCTCAATAAATTTGCTTGAAAAACACATTCTATGCATACCATCTTCTGCCAGTTCTTAAAGGCTATGTTATTTCTTTGTTAGCATATAATATAATCGATTAGATAACAGCTTTTAAGACTCCACTCTAGTTGCCCCTCGATTAAACTGGCTGTTCCCTAATCGCTTCAAATTTACATTTGCAGATCATCTTTTAGGGTGGGCTAATTTTATCACCCACTCTACATATTCATCCCCCCTAGTTTAACTCTCTGAAGGTTATCTTGCTTCCAGATTATAGGGTCACCTCACTGTCATCCCCAAGTATTGACTGGCATAGTTGGTGGCAACATGTCATTAGGTATGGAAACTCTAAACACCATTTGAAGTTAATGGTGGTTATCTAATAAACAAATGGGAAACAATTTATAGAAGGCAGACATATAAAAGCCTTCTACCTTTACAATCTTTCTGGGAAAAGTTTCTGGAAAGTCTCAAATCTAGAAGAGGGGAAAACCTTTAGCTGATTTGTAAAGGTACTTAAGTTATATTTTACAGATGGCAAAAGTAGAATAACCACAAACAAGGAAGTCAGAAGAAATATTTTGTAATTTCTTAAGTACAACTTCAAGTGATATGCATTAATTTTATTGCCAAGAGCCACTGCTTTAGATACAAGACACATATAACAGTGTACACGAATAGTGAAAGTAGAAGACTTGCCTTAGAAGAGCTTAAATCTAGTTGAAGAAGTAAAATATACAAATGTGACATGATTTTGGACAAATAATTTTTTGTTACTGATAATTTTAAACAATTATGGTAGATAAGCCAAAAAAGGTAACATCTGAAAAAGTCAGGAAAATAATAATACTTTTTTAAAGAAATGACAACATTGACTGCTGTTTATGGCATGTCTGCAGTGAGATACACATTAGGGAGGTCTCCTTGTAGTGTCTACCATTTTACAGATGAAACCTCTCTTCAGAGACGTTGTATCCAATATCACACAGTGAGTAAAAAGGAGAGATGTGAATCAAAGCATTACTCCATAAAGCCTGAGCAAAGATTGAGGGAAAACAACCTCGAGTGAGCGAAGGGGGAAACGGGACCCGAGAGTGACCAGGCTGGTTTAGCTGGAGGGCAGACTAATTCTTGATGCAGCAGAAAGTACGGAGACAGCAGAAAGGAAAGTGGTGGAGTAAACAGGCAAAAAAGAGGAGGAGGGGCTGCGAGAGAAAACTTAATCCTTTAGATCTTAACTGATAAGCATGCAAGAATAAAGCAGGGGG
>JAQZBX010092367.1:0-12279 GCA_029593785.1 Cabassous unicinctus
TAGGCTGTCTTTTCAATTTCTTGACAAACTTCTTTGAAACACACATTTTTAATTTTGAGGCAGTCCCATTTATCTATTTTTTTCTTTTGTTGCTCATGCTTTTGGTGTAAAATTTATGACAACATTTCCTACTTCAAAATCTCATAGATGCTTCCCTACCTTATCTTCCAGGAACTTTATGGTCTTGGCTTTTATATTTAGATCTTTGATCCACCTTCAGTTAATTTTTGTATGGGACATGAGATGGTGATCTTCTGTCATTCTTTGGTTATGGCTATCCAGTGTCCCAAGCACCATTTGCTGAAGTGGCCATTCTCTCCCAGTGGAGTATGCTTAGTGGTCTTGTCAAATATCTGTTGACCGCATATGCAACGATCCTTATGAGAACTCTCAGTTATGCTCCATTGGTCAGTATGTCTATCCTTATGCCAATAACGTGAAGTTTTGACCACTGTAGCTTTGTAGTATGTTTTAAACTCAGGTAGTGTGATTCCTCTGATTTCATTTTTCTTTTTCAATATATCTTGGGCTATTCAGGGCCCTCTTGCCCTTCCAAATAAATTTGATAGTTAGCATTTCCAATTCAGTAAAAAATGCTGTGGTAATTTTTAGAGGGATTGCATTAAATCTCTAAATCAGTTTGGGTAAGATAGGCAGTTTAATGATGTTTAGTCTTCCTATCAATGAACAGTGAATATTCTTCCATTTATTTAGTTCTTCTTTGATTACTTTTAACAATGTTGTGTAGTTTTCTGTGTACATATTCTTTACACCTTTAGTTAAGTTCATTCCTAGATATTAGATTAATTTAGTTGCAACTGTAAATAGAATATTTTTCTTGATTTCCTCCTTAGATTGCTAATTATTGGTGGACAGAAACACTACTGATTTTTGCATTTTAATCTTGTATCCTGCCACTTTACTGAAATCATTTATCAGCTCTAGAAGCTTTGCTGCAGATTCATCAGGGCTTTCTATGCATAGGATCATGTCAACTGCAAATACTGAAATTTTTCCTTCTTCCTTTCCATTTTGGATGTGTTTTATTTGTTTTTTCTTCCTAAGAGCTTGAGCAAGTACTTTTAACACAATTTTAAATAAGGGTGGTGACAGTGGCAACCTTGTCTAGTTCCAGATCTTAGAGGAAAATCTTTTTAGCATTTCACCATTGAATATGATGTTAGTGGTGGGTTTTTCATATATACCCTTTATCATGTTGAGAAAGTTTCCTTCTATTCCTATTTTTGAAGTGTTTTTATCAGGAAAGGGTACCGTATTTTGTCAAATGCTTTTTCTGCATCAATAGTGATGATCATGTCATTTTTTTTTCTTTCAATCTGTTAATGTGGTGTATCACATTGATTTTCTTATGTTGAACCATACTTACATACCAGGGATGAAACCCATTGGGTATGATGTATAATTCTTGATGTGCTGTTTAATAAAATTAGCAATTATTTTGTTGAGGATTTTAGCATCTAGGTTTATTGGAGAGATTGTGGCATCTTTGTGTGGCTTTGGTATTAGGGTGATGTTGTCATTATAGAATGAGTTATGGAATTTTCTCTCAATTTCTATTTTTTCAAGAGTTTAAGCAGGAATGCTTTTAGTTCCTTCTGGAATGATTAGTAGAATTCACCTGTGAAGCCATCTGGCCCTGGGCTCTTGTTAGTTGGCAGGTTTTTGATGACTGATTCAATATCGTTATTTGTGATTGGTCTGTCGAGTTCCTCAGTTTCTTCTTTTATCAGTATAGTGTGCTTGTGTGTTCCTAGAAATGTGCATTTCCTCTAAGTTGAGTCCATTAATTATGTTTTCAGTTCTATTCCTTTGTATTTCTTTTACCTGGGTTTATCTAGAATTCCTATGTGATTTTACAACTTTCCTTAAGTTTCAAATTACAATAGTTATTGGTATTAAGATATGTCTGTTATGGGGGTATTAGGTAAACATATATTTTCCTAACTTAAAAAATGTTTAAAGGTAGACTCAGGAACATCCTGTTGAGTACAAAATTCAGACCAAAAAGAGTGCATATAGTGTGATTCTCTTATTGCATAGTTTTTAAAAGACAATGAATAATCTAAGCAATTAGAATTCTTACTCTAGTAGCAGTAGTGGTGTGGGAAATTAACACAAATAGGGAGAAGGAGGGCTGGTTATGTTCTGATTTTTGGTCTTGGTCTGTTCTGGAATATATTTAGTTTTTGAAGTTTCATTAAGCTTGTGATATAGAACTTTTCATACATATGATAAACTTCAATAAAAGGATTTTATGGCACATGTGAGGCATTCTCCTTGTACTACACACCTGATTCTTTTCTTACTCTTCCTACATGGGATGTGGATTCAGCATCTGGAGCTGCAGCAGCTATCTTGTGTCCAGGAGGATGATAAACACATAATGAAGACGCTGGAGGAAAATGTAAAGGAGTACTGTGTCCTTAATAACATCATTAAGCTGCTGTACTAACCCTGGACTCCCTAACCTTAGACCTGTGACATATATATTAATAAACTATTAGTTTGCTTATGTTACTGTTTTAGCTCAGCTTCCTATTACTTGCAAGTCAATATCACCCCTAAATAGACACTCTATTCATGATAGATTTTAGAATATTTGTAACATGTCCCACTAATGATAAAGCTGCTAGGGTGTTGAAATGATTATATTTCATGAGCACTTTGTAATAATCAGGCCAATTACATTCCATTTTTACTTGATGAATAGGGCACACAAGGAATATTTTTGCAAATCATAAGACATCTAGAAGAGAGCAATGAAAACATGAAAAATCCAAAAACATGTCATAAAGAAGATAAGAGTTCATCATACGCATTTTCATCTGCAAAGGAAGCTGGAAAAGCTACACCAACATCACCTTTTGCCATCCCTGCTACTAACTTTTAGAGTCCCCAGTGACTGCCATCCCTCAAACCCTCACATTCAGGATGGGACTACAACCTGCCAATTGTATGGACCTAAGACTCAAAGCTCTCTCCTCATTCCAATTTCTTAGTCTCTGTTCTCTACTTGAAGTTCAAATGTGAGTTCCACCCATCAGCATGGTCTGATTTCCTGGAATGAAAGCTATAACTTCCCCCTGTCCCCAACAATTCCCAGGACTAGGCTTGAAACCTTAGTAATAAGTTAAAGAGAGCAACTCAGGCAAAAGAAAAACTACTATCTTTGCCAGGATGTTCATTTATCCAAGCTGTTGATTAGGCCCAGGTCCACTAGGTCCCTCTTCCTTAAACTTATAAATCACATGCATCTAAGAGACAAGGAAGGGGGTTCCTGTTGCCTGCACAATCTGATGCTAGGGGTGGAGATCGAGCTACGCACTCCTGTTGGGTGTGTGCACTCTGCTGATGTAGACAGCAACATCATGAACAAACCTCCTGAATTATTAAGAAAATATGATGCTCACCAAGCCCACCACCCATGCTGCTCATTATTCTAAGAAATACCCAAGGTCCAGCAGCCTCAGACTCACCTGGGAGCATCCCAGAAATTCACACTCAAATGCCAGACCCCAGACCAACTGAATCAGAATTTGCATTTTAACTGCATTGCAAGGTTTTGTCTTGGTACAATAAAATTTGAGGTCCAGGTGGTCTAACATACCCAGGAGTAAGTAAGGCCAACTTGCTCAGAGACATTGGAGTATAGATGCGAAAAGTCATTTGGGTAGGTGAAAAAACAATTAAATATATTAATGATCTGTGGTTTTCTAAATGATCAGGCCACTTAGGCATACAAAGTACAGGTTATTAAAATTTCATTGGTGAAGAGACTGGTAATGAGAGGTAAAATATCTTAAAATGTCCCTCAGGGGACAATAATGCAAGAAAAATTGAGAAACCCAGAGATACAGAGGGAGATGAACTGTTGGTGAGCAGTGCTTTCCAGAAGAGAGTGAGGAGACACCCATTTACTAAGAATCCTTTATCATGTCAGTCTCCAGCTATGGGTAGGGATTCTGCGTTCATTGCCTTCCATTCTCAATCTACTCTGGTTCTGTGCTTTGTTCACAAATTCAATGCCAAAGGTTCTGTTTTTCATAGCTAGAACCTCCCAGTTCCCCAGAGTTTGTCTTTGTTTTGTCAGCAATGGCCACCTTCCCTTCTCTTTCCCACCATATACACAGAATCACTAAGAGATGTACCAGTATTTTAAAGAAACATAATTGGTGATAGACATCAATGGAAACTCACCATTTCCCATCAACAACAAAATGGACATATAAAGTGATGTATACTGTACATGAATGAGGATGGTTGGTCTACAAACATATACAACAATATGGATGCAGAGATGGCATGGATTTTCCACATTTAAGGGAATGAAACATGTGCCCTACAAAAGATGATTTAAAATCCTAACCTAAAGTCCTCTGTAGGTGAAATCATTTGTAAATAGGACCCTTGAAGTTGTTACAATTAGTTTATTTAGGCAATCATTTAAGAATATGATCTACACAGATTCTAGTTACATGAGCCATATTAAATCAAGGTGGGCTTTAATTCATAATTTTGGGCTCTTTATAACCTAATAAAATACAAAATGAGTCAATTGAAGTCCAAAGTAAGAAGAAACAAGAGATGAGGCAGATGGCCATGTGACAGAGGCAGAGATGGAAGCCAGGCAGCCCTAAGGATGGTGGCAAGCCAGGAGCAGAATGCTACAAGCTCTGGCGGGAAACACATTCTGCAGAGACCTTGATTTTGGACTTCTAGGTTCCAAGGCTGAGATGAAAAAATTCTTATTGTTTATGCCAACAGGCTGAGGTTTCCATAATAGAAATTTGGCAAATTAAAATACCACCTCTCTCTTTTCCCATTTGCCCATTTTAAAATTGTATCATTTGTTTTTTTGTTGGGTTGTAAGAGTTCTGTGTCTAATTTGGATATTAAACCCTTATCAGTTATATGGTTTCCAAATATATTCTTCCATTATGTAGGTTGTCTTTTCACTTTTTTTCTGTTTGAAAAGTTGTAGATTTACAGGAAATCATGCAGAAAATAAAGAGTTCCCATATACCAGATTCATTACTAACACCTTGCATTAGTATGGCACATTTGTAATAATTGATGAATTGTACTAGCATTACTACCTATGGTACATGGTTTACATTAAAATTCCATCCTTGAGTTGTACAGTCTTATGTTTGTTTGTTGTTTAATTTTTATTCTAGTAACATATATACAACCTAAAATTTCCCCATATATGTACATATATGTATTTCAAATGTATGTAAATAAATTTCCTAGTATGCATTTTATATTTGTCCTCTGAATTGATGGGATATACACCTTTTTGGAAATATTACCCTGGGAACTCATTTACAAAGATGCATTCTGATGTTCTGAGAATGAAATAAACTCCGAGATTTCTCCCTCTTCATCTGGGTCACTTTACTTGAGTCATATCTACTTTCCTGAATTTTCCTACTCATCCCATTATGTACTTCCTTACTTAGAGACTATATATCATCCATCTTTGAAACTGCATTGTCTACTAATGATCTTGGTATAGCATTCATGTTGAGATAATATTTGTTGAATGGAAGGACAAATGGATTTGAGTCTGGGTAAGTATACAATGGTGTCTGGACCTGAAAAATACAAATTTATTGGATTATTGAAAGCCTTTCACCTGAAAAAGAATTTCAAAATCATTAATGAAAAATGACAACACAGCCTATTGCTAACACTGTTTAAGCCTTTTATACATTTATGTCATTTAATTTTTTGTAACTTTGATGTGATTAGTATCATTTTTCCTTTGTTACAGTTCAGGAAGGAAGGACATACAGAAACTAGGTATAACTAGCACAAAAGTCACAGAGGTAGTGAAAAAACAGAAGAAAGATTCAACAAAGTCTATCAAAAGTGAGGACACTCCCTTAGGCATCATATTGTAATCACACCAAACATGATAGTAATAATAGTTAAACCTCAAAGAGTTCAGGAGTTGTTTTGAATTTAACTCCTACTTCTGAACAGATGCTACCCAAACAAGGACTGTTATTTTCTGGTGGATCCAACCTCAAAACTAAAGAGTAACACCCTTATTGAACAAGTCACTTTCTGTTGGAAATTAACAGTTTTTATATTTTAACACATCTTCACCACCTCTGGGGATATGTAAATTGTTTGTCAAAGTAATTATTGATAAATTAGATTTCCTGGATATTTTAATTTCACTTCCATTGATTGTTAGTGAAGCTGAGCATATCTCATGTTTATAAATTATTTGTAATTTTGGTGTTTGAGTCATGGGTTCACATCTTTTGATTTTTTAACTTTTTTAGTATGTTTTATTCTTTACAACTTCTTTATTTTTTAATTCACAAAGTTGTAGGTTTACAGAAATATCATTTTAAAAAAAGAGCATTCCCATGTACCACCTTATTGTTGACACTTTAATTACTGTGGTACCTTTGTTACAATTGATTAAAGAATATTAAAATTGTACTGATTATAGTCCATAGTTTATATTAGGCATATTTTTTTACTTTTTTACATGTACATTGTTACATTTTGGAATATGAAATATGTTCTGAATATTTTCCTTGGTTTTTCATTTCTGAAGTATCTTTTTTATAATGTTTTTACATTCAGGTCTTCATGGGTTTAAGTTCATCATTTATGTGCTCAGTTTTATCCCTTTGTTTTACTTGCATCTCAGTTTAGGCTTAGAGAGTTAATCTATACTTTCCTCTAGAAGTCTTAAACTATTTTTAATCTTACCTCCAATTTTAATTTATGGCAATTGGTGTTAAGATATGAATTTAATTTTATTTCCTTCCAATAAATGATTAACTGTAAAAGTTTATTTTTAAAAAATTATTGAAGTATATCATTCATACATGAACATACATAAACAATAAGTGTACACTAAAAGTTGTGAGATTACAAAACAAACATGCAAAATATCATACAGGGTTTCCATACATCAACCTACCACCAACACCTTGCATAATTGTGAAATATTTTTTACAAATTATGAAAGAACGTTGTCAAAATCTTAGTACTAACCATAGTCTATAGTTTATATTTGGTGTGTTTTCCCCCTAACCCACCATACCATTTGCATGTAAAATGTTATTAATAGAGGAGAATGGAGAAGGCAGAAGGCATGGAGTATAACTGAAGGCCTTATATTATTTTTAAATATATATATAGAAGATTTATTTTATTTATTTATTTCTCATTGTTTGCATTTGTATCTGTTTGTTCTGTGCTCATCTTCCTTTTAGGAGGCACCAGGAACCAAACACAGGACTTCCCATGTGGGAGGGAGGTGTCTAATCACTTGAGCCACCTCTGCTCCCATTTTTTAAAAAAAGATTTATTTATTATTTATTTATTTATTTCTCCCCCACCTCGTTGTTTTGTGCTTGCTGTCTGTTCTCTGTGTATTCTTCTGTGTCTGCTTGTCTTCTCTTTAGGCAGCACCGGGAACTGATCCTGGGGCCTTCTGGAGTGGTCAATCTTTTGCACCACCTTAATATATATTTTTATTACAGAAGCTGTGAACTTACAAGACAATCCTGCACATGTGCAGAATTCCCAGACCACACCCAATCACCAACCCACCATACCATGGTGGAACATGTTTTACATATTATGAGATAATATCAAACTATTACCACCAACCATCATCCATAGCATATATTTGGCACACTTTTTCCATACTCCCTAATTACCAAAACAATGCATATTTGTCATAGATACATGAATATTACAGTATTGCTGTTAACCACAGTCCATAGGTCACCGCAATTGTATTTTTCCCATGTTTCTCCACATTACCACTACCCTACAATTGTGACATATATCTGCTCTAGCTCACAGAAGGGCAGTCTTGCATCTGTATGATCAACCACAATGATCATCCACCTCTGGGTTCACTGTGTTATTCAGTCCCTAGATTATTCTCTAACTTCCTTTCAATTGACATTTACATCCTTAGAGTACCCTTTCCAGCCTCATACCCATTTATAATCCAATTGCTACTCTCTATAATGTGTTACCATCAACTCTATCCATTTCCACACTTTTACAGTCAAGTCAATTAAAACTTGTACATACATTAAGCATCAGTTCACCTTCTCTGCCCTCTTCTTATCTCCTAATAGCATATACTCTAGGTTTTGAATCCACGTGTTTATTCTTCTTATTTAGTTCATAAAAATGAGACTATGCAATATTTGTCCTTTTGTGTATGGCTTACCTCACTTAGCATAATGTCTTCAAGATTCATCCACATTATCATATGTGTTCCAATTCCATTTATTCTTTCTGCAGCATAGTTTTTCATTGTATGTATATACCACATTTTGCTTATCCATTCATTAGTTGACAGGCATAGGTTGTTTCCATCTTTTGCCAATTGTGAATAATGCTTCTAAGAACTTTGGTGTGCTGATGTCTGTTCATGTCACAATTTATAGTTCTTGTGGATATATGCCTAGTAGAGGAATTGCTTTATCATATGGCAATTCTATATTTAGCTTCCTGAAGAACCACCAAACTGCCTTCCACAGAGGCTGCACCATTTTACAATCCCACCAATAGTGAAAGAGTCTTCCAATTTTCCACATCCTCTCCAGCATGTCTTGAAGATATTCCCTACATTTTTTTCTACAAGCTTTTGGTTCTTGCTTTCATATTTAGGTCTTTGATCCATTTTGAGTTAATTTTTGTGGAAGATATGAAATGGGGTCCTTTTCCTTTCTTTTGGTTATGGATATCCTTTACTATCAGCACCATTTGTTGAATAGACTATTCTGCCTCAGCTGGTTGGGTTTGACAGGCTTGTCAAAAATCATTTGACCATAGATTTAAGGGTCTATTTTTGAACTATCAACTCAGTTCCATTGATCTTTGTGTTAAATTTTTTTGCGAGAATCATAATTCAAAGAATGTGGAATGAGGTGGGACTTTTAAGTTGCACTGGAGAAATTGTTTTTAAATGACAAGGGGAAGATTTTTAATTCTCAAGTTATGTGATAATGAAAAATCAGAAAATGTCCAGGCCTACATGAATCAAATCTCTTTTCTTTGAAAACTAAAGCTCTGATGTGGGTATAAATCAAAAATAGAGAAACAGGTGTTTCTAGTGTTTAAAAATTAAAGAGATAGAATTATGGTTATTAGGCACATAGCAGATTATCTTTCTATATGATGAGAAAAGTATCTAGATTTAGATATCCCAGAGTTTGACCTCTCTTAATTATGAGCAAATTTCCAAAATAAGGCCATTGGATACTTTAAAAAAGAATGCTTCTCATTGAAATAGTTTTTTTAAGGTCTGCTCTATGTCTTTGTTTCTCGGACTATAGATAAAAGGCTTCAACATAGTAGTGATTACAATGTACATTATAAAGGCTATTGTATTAGCCCTTGTATTTTGGGTAGCAGCAGAATTAAGATAAACTACAAAACCTGCACCATAAAATAAGGTCATTACTGACAGGTGAGACCTACAAGTAGATAATGCTTTATACTTGCCCCCAGCTGTTGAAATTCTGAAAATGGAGGATAAAATCTTAGAGTAAGAGAAAATGACCCCAGTGAGTGGAATACCATCCAGAAGTCCAGTTGCCAATTACATTACTAGGTCACTGACTAAGTTTTCAGAACAAGCAAGCTGCACTGCTTGATTAAGGTCACTGAAAAAGTGAGGGATTTCTAACTCTTTACAAAAAGATAATTGTGAAACCAATAAATCATGTAAAAGAAATTCAAGAACACTCAATATCCAGGATTCCAGCAAGAGCAGGACACAGAACCTGGGGTTCATGATGAACATGTAGAGCAGGGGGTGACAGATGGCCAAAAAATGGTCATAGGCTATCACAGTCAGGAGGAAGTTGTCTAATATTGAAAAGAACAGGAAAAATACATTGGGCTTAGTTTTTCTAAGTTATGATTTTGCCCTCTGGATGTTCAGCAGCATCTTTGGGACAGTGGTGGAGATGTAACAGATATCTGTAAAAGACAAGTTAGAGAAGTACATGGGCACGTGGAGGTAAGAGTCTGACATGATATCCAGGATGATGAGCAGGTTCCCAAAGAAAATGACCAGATACTTGGACAGAAACATACCAAAAAGGAGACACTGAATTTCTGTATCTTCTGAGAGTTTCTGGAGGATAAATTCTGAAACATGTGATTGGTTTTCTGATTCCATGTATTTAATGAAACTCCTGGAAAGGAGACCAGAGCAATGCAATTTTAGCCAGAATCATGATTGCCAAATTATCACAAATACTATAGTAAATTAATTCTTTCTTAATAAATATATATTATCTAGAAATATCTGGAATACCAAAGGAAGCTGCATCTCCTTAATGCTGTTGCTCACTAGACTTCTTTGTCCATAGTTAAGAACATTTCCCAAAGCAATATTTATCACAACAGATTCTCTTAGATTTTATTTTATTCAACAAACATTATGATCAGTCATTTTCTACACTGTGATGAAAAAGTTGGAGCAATGGGTATTGGTGATGGTAACACAATATTTTAATTTTAAATACTATTACAAAACTGTTCACTTGAAAATGAGTATAAAGGGAAATTTTGAGTCATATGAATCATGTGAGTCTACTAAAATGAAAAGTTAAAAACAGTGGAATGGGGCAAGATGGCATCAGTTTAAGAGGGCACTCACTGACTTGCTCTTTGAGGATGGCTGATTGGGGACAGTGTCCTGCCCTGGGGGTCTGTGCTGGGGGCACACAGAGCGAGAACCTTGGGGACATCGATCTGGAGGGACCTGGATGGCGATGTGGATTGCTTGGAAACGATTCATGAGCTTTTCCCCTGCCTGTGGTGGTTGACACAGACGGCTGAGCCCCACCCTCAAGGAAAAAGGTATGTTTGAGCTACGACTTCTGCTGGCAACCCAGTGAGAGGGAGCATTCACCAAAAGTGGGAGGGTTCTGTTAGAGGGTCAAGATGGGTTTCCTTTCTGTGAATCTGGCTGCCTGGAACCCCTTAAAGCTTTGAGGAACAAAATACCTGGCCTGAAGCAGCACCAGGCTGAGGGGAGTGGTGAAGCTGCTGAGGAAGGTTTATTTACCCAGCTGCCCAGGGATATACCCCAACTCCCACTGGCAACCAGTTGAGAGGCACAATTCTCTGAGAGTGGGAGGGTTCTGATGGAGGGTGGAGACAGGTTTCCTTTCTGTGGATTTGGCTGCCTGGACCACCTCATAGCTTTGTGGAGCAGATAAGCTGGCTTGAAGCAGCACCAGGCTGAGGGGAGGGGTGAATCTGCTGAGGAATCCTGATTTACCCAACAGCCCAGTGATACTGAGGCTTGGCTCTAGATGGGGTGGAGTTAACCAATTTGATCTATCTGCACTGACAAACATCAGAGCTTCAGCTCCCCTGGGGAGGCCAGGAAGTGGGAAGTGCTTGATTAGTTTCCATGAGCCTATTTAGGGTCCCCTCAGTGAAGGGGGTGGTCTACAAGAGGACTTCTTTTGGGTCCCTTATTTCACACACACACACACACACAAAGTCACTTTAAAAAAGAAAAAAAGAAAAATTTTTTAACTTAGTTAAATCATTAAAATCTGCCTCAAACCTGCAGATAGAACCTTGCAGGGTAATTGATTGATGAACACAAGCAGGCTGAGAGGTTCCACAAGGGCCCAAGAAGGAACACTGTTCTCCTTAGCTTTGTTTGCCTGCTTGCTTGTGTGGGTATTTGGTTTTTCTTTGTTTATTTGTTGTCTCTTCCTTTTCTTTCCTCTTTCCTCCACCCCTTCTTTTTTCTTTTTTTTTTTTAATTAGGTGCTGCTAGCTTGAATCTTCTTTGCTGTGCTTCTTCTTCCATGATTTCCCAATCTCTGTCTATATTGATTTTCTCTCCCAACACTATTTCTTTTCCTTCCTTCATCTTTATGCCTTCTGGTTTCTGTTGTGGTTTTTACATACCACCTTTTTTCATTAACCCAAAACTTAAGGGTGTCAATTTCTCTTCTATCTATTCTGTTTTCTTCTTTTTTATTATTATTAATAAGTTTTTTCCTTTCAGCCCTTTCTTTACTCTTTCTCTCTCTCCTCATCATTCTAGCCCTCTAAATCACAATATATACATTCCTCTATTTGGTTTCCCAGTCCATTGTAGGTACACCACTTTTTTCCTATTACTCTACACTGTCAACGTGAGTTAAATAATCCTTTTACTAAGTCTTATATGGCCCCTCTTCTAACTTTTATCAATATTACTATTATCCTTTGTCCTTTCTAACA
>JAQZBX010092368.1:0-12281 GCA_029593785.1 Cabassous unicinctus
TCCTCCTTTTTAGGACTAAGACCTGTTGACCAGCAGAGCTTAGGGTTGCAGTGACAGGAAGCAAAAATTTCCTAGTGAGTCACTAGGGGTAATAGTGAGTGGTGCCACTCCCATTTCCACCTCTTGATTCCTGGACCCATGAATCCTGGTTATGGGAGAGACAGCACCATAGAGTGGACATTGATTTAGAGCATACACAGCCTCCTGGAGAACATTGCCCCAGCCCTGCAAGGTATTGCCATCTACTTGGAACTGTAATTGAGTCTTCATAAGGTCATTCTACTCTTCTATCAATCCAGCTACTTCAAGGTGATGGGGAACATGGTAAGACCAGTGAATTCCATGGGCAGTTGCCCATTCCTGCACATCATTTGCTATGAAATGGGTTCCTTGATCAGAAGCAATGCTGTGTGGAATGCCACGGTAGTAGATAAGATATTCAGTAAGTACATGGATGGTAGTTTTGGAGGAAACATTATGTGCAGGAAATGCAAACCCATATCCAGAGTATGTGCATATCCCAGTTAAAACAAATCACTGCCACTTCCATGGTGGAAGTGGTCCAATGTAATCAACCTGCCAACAGATATCAGGCTGATCACCTTAGGGAATGGTGCCTTATCAGCGCCTGACTGTGAACTATGCTGCTAGAAGATTGGGCACTCAGCAATGGCTGTTGACAAATCAGCCTTGGTGAGGGGAAGTTTATGTTGCTGAGCCCATGCATAATATCCATCCCTACCTCCAAAGCCACTTGGTTTATGAGCCCACTGGGCAATGACAGAAGTGGCTGGGGAAAGAGGTTGAGTGTTAGCCACAGAGCAGGTCATCTAATCCACTTGATTATTAAAATATTCCTCTGCTGAAGTCATACCCTGGTGAACATTCATGTGGGATAAAAATATTTTCATGTTTTGCCCACTCAGAAAAGGTTATCCACACACCTATTCCCCAGACCTCTTTGCACAAATTTTCCAATCATGTTCCTTCCAAGTCCGTGACCATCAAGCCAAACCATTGGAAACAGCCCATGAATCAGTGTACAAATGCATCTCTAGCCATTTCTTCTTCCAGGTAAAATGAACAACCATTTGCACTGCTTGAAGTTCTGCCCACAGGGTGGATTTACCCTCACTGCTACCCTTCAGGGATGTCCCAGGAAAGGGCTGCAATGCTGCAGCTGTCCACTTTTGGGTGATACCTGCATGTCATGCAGAACCATCTGTAAGCAAGGTCTGGGTTTTCTATTCCTCAGTCAACTGATTGTAAGGGACTCTCCAAGAGGCCAAAGCTGTAGGCTGGGAAAGATAAGGTAACATGGCAAGGGTGGTGAGAATAGATATTTGAGCTACTTCCTTATGTAAATTACTTGTGCCTTCAGGATCCATTCAAGCCCAACCTCATATATACCACTTTCACTTTATTATGGTATGCTGCTGTGCATACCCAACTTTATGGTTTCGTGGGTCAAACAATACCCAGCTTATGATAGGCAACTCAAGTCTCACGGTAACCTGATGGCCCATGGTTAAAGATTTGGTCTCTAATAAGGCCCAGGAGCAGGCCAAAGGCTGTTTCTAAAAAGGAAAGTAGTTATCTACAGAGGATGGCAGGAATTTGCCCCAAAATCCTAAGGGTCTGCATTGTGATTCTCCTATAGGGGCCTGCCAAAAGCTCCAAACAGCATCTCTATTTGCCACTGAAACATCCAGCACCATTGGATATGCTGGATCATATGGCCCAAGTGGTAGAGCAGCTTGCACAGCAGCCTGGACATTTCACAGAGCCTCCTTTTTTTCTGGTCCTGAATTAAAACTAGCAGTACTTCTGGTCACTTGGTAAATGAGCTGGAGTAGCACACTCAAATGAGGAATGTGGGCACAATTACCAGGCCAAGTTGACACTTTAGCTTAACCATCAAAACCTGGAAGAAATTATGTTGGATGAAATAAGGCATATGCAAAAGGACAAATATTTTTGATCCCACTAATATGAAGTATAATAAGCAAAGTCACAGAAATAAAATCTAGAATATAGTTTACAAAGAGAGAGAATGTAGGTAGGGGATGGGGAACTGACACTTAATTTGTGCAGAATTTCTATTTAGCTTGATTTTAAATGTTTGAAAATGGATAGAGGTGATGGTAGCACATTACTGTTAATATAATTCACAGCACTGAATGATTTGTGAATGAGGTTAAAGGGGGAAGTTTTGGGTTGTGTATGTTACTAGAAAGAAACCTAGAGACTAAAACATGGGACTATAAAACATAGTGAAACCTGTGGTGGGTAATGTCTGTGGTGAATAATACAACTAAAGGAATGTTATATCATGAACTATAATATATGTATGTCACTATATCAAGGTGTCATTAATAAGGGTGTTTATGGAAAAATTACACCTAATTTAAACTGTGGGCTATAGTTACAAGTATTATTTTAATATTTTAAAATATAAATGAATCTATAGGGACAGAAATTAGACTAATGGTTATGTAGAGTTGGGGAAGGATTTAGTGATTGAGAGGTGACTCTTTAGGGGTATATGATTTTTCTTTTTGGAGTTAAGAAAATGTTCTGAAATTGATTGTGTTGATGAATGCACCACTCTGTGATTATGAAACAAGACATTAAGTGCAAACCTTGCATGAATTGTGTGGAATGTGAATATTTCCCAACACTGCTTAAAAATTTAGATTTCTGAAACAGAGAACCAAGTGAGCCTATAGTTACATCATAGAACAGAGCAGCATGGATAATCTTCTAAATATGAATTTAATTAACTAAGTAAATGTGTGTTCTTTAAAAAAAAACAACTGCTTATTTAGGAAATAGTGAAAAATATCAGATGTGACCTTTAAACAAATATTTGAGGAAACTGAATAATACAATTCATTTTTTATGAGTGCTTCTATTTTTAAATGAGACACTCCCATAGTAGCAAGCATAATAAATCTGTCTTCTATTACTGTTTTAATTATCCTCTCTGGTGACAATGCCTAATACCCAAAACTTGAAGTATACTAAGAGTAACAGCTATCAAATTCATAGAGCTCAGTATCAGCAGTTTACATATACATGTACAATTAAAAGGAAACACACCTCAAGCATTGGGATTCAGTCATTTTCTAACCAATTTCTAAAAATAAATATTGATCTATACACATATCCTAGAAAATTCAAACTCCCCCTCTCCAATGAAACTACTATGTATATTTTTCTGCAGCATCATGAAAATATATTATGTGGGCACAAAATCATAACTAGAACTACAATTTTATTTTCCTTTCCATGATAAATGTCTAATGCTAAGTAAATTTTTTCCTTAATTTATTTTGTGTAAATTTTTTGGATTAGTGTTGACCAAAATTATTATTCTTTCTCTTGACTAAGATGCCTGGCTTGCTCCTATGGGATTTTACCTGCTCCCTCCCACTCCCTGATTACCTTTAAACTTCTCTTGCAACTGTAGGTCTGCCAAGAAAACAAATTAAAATTGCAAAAAAAAAAAAAAAAAGTGGGGAAGACACCTTCAGATACTAGCTATTCCAAGTTATCAAGCTCAACTTACCCTCCTTCCCATCTTTGACCAGATTGCTTGATCATAGCTTCTCACTGCCCTTACCCTGATTACAAAACTCAACCTCCCCCTTCCTTCCTCCCAGTTCAGTTCTATCCTCTCTCCATGACCAGAGTAGCTATAAATAAAATCACCTTGCTTAACATTGTCTTGCACAGTTTTTCTTGAAAATATGCAGAGGTAAATCATTACCTAAAATATGTAGCACTCTACAACATTTTTATATCAAAGTGTGCCATAATATGGTTGTACCATGATTTACATAAATACTCCTCTAATGATCATTTGTGATTATCAATTATTTTCAATTAGTTGAGACTTTTTAGTGAACTCATACAGTGCTTTAGTTTTGTAAATGTTCCTTGTTTATTTGAAAAGTATGTGTATTTTTATTGGTGGATTTTATAAATTTATATTACATCAAGATTGTAAGTCATATTTTAATGTTCTATAAAAGATATTTCCTTTTTATCTGGGAATGATAAAAATCTTCCACCATTACTATGGATTTTGCAATTTCTTCTGATAATACTATCAGTTTAATTTCTGTAATTTTTAGAAGATACATGAGATTGAAATCAGGATCTCTATTTGTTGAGCTTGCCCTCAACGACTGAGCTACACCTGCTCCACTATGTGTACATTTCTTTGTTGCTCTTAAATACTTATGAATTCATTCTTGGTTAGTTGTAGTTTTTAAGAATGAATTATCAAGTTACTTTTAAATGATCTTGATGTTAAATACTATTTTTTATAGGAAGTACTAGCAATTGAACCCAGGAACTCAGATATGAGAAGCAGGCACTCAATCACTGAGCCATATCTTCTTCCCTTAAATACTATTTTTAATATAACTGTTACTACACCAGTTAGTAATATTAATTTATAACCATGCTCTGTTCTTTTGCATTGGGTGTCTTTGCTGAAAAGGAGCACATTGTTGAATATTTTTAATGCAACCCAAGAGTCAGTCATTTAAAATATTTTAAACAATTTAGATGAGGAAATCACTTTATGTGTTTTGGTTGTTTATTAAAACATGGTGAGAAAAGGAAATGACTAGTTTCACATTTGCATTATTTTTCTTTTATTTTTTTAAACACACTTAAAATACATAAATATTACATAAAATATGTGGGGATTCCCATATGCCCCACTCCCTATCATTCCCACACTTTCCCATATCAACAATACCCTTCAATAGTGAGGCATATTTGTTACAACTGATGAACACATTGGAGCATTACAACTAAGTGTGGATTATAGTTTACATTATAGTTTAATCTCTCTCCAAAACAACTTTTTAAGTTATGACAAGATATTTAATGACCTGTGTTTGTCATTGCAGTATCATTCAGGACAATCACAGTGTCCTGAAAATGCCCCCATATTACAGCTATTTTTCACCTCACCCTCCCCTCAGAACCTCCAGTGGCCACTGCCTCCACATCAATGATAAAATTTCTTCCATTGCTGGAATAACAATAAGTCTGTAGAAATAAAGCAGTAAGTCTACTCTAGTCCATTGTTCATCCCCCAGTTTTGAGAATTCTGGGATGGTGGTGTCAGCTCAACATCTAATTGAGAGGGGGCTTAAATCCCATGGTGCAGATGGAGACTATCTCTGTTCCTTGTGATGGTCATTATCCATTATCATTTCCTTGTTCATTGTCCTGGGTGTGTCCAATGAACTGGAGAGTAGGCTTGCAACTCTGTTGAGATTGAAGGCCCAAATGGCACATGAACATCCCAAAGATTTAAACCTCTTGCACATAAAACTATCAACTCTAGTACAAACTATAGGTTCAAATAGAAGGGGCAGAAGAGCCATGTGTCAGGAAACAACTGAATCCACCTCTGTCACACTGGGATCATAAACTCCAATGTAAGGCCCACTGGCAAGGCACCAAACTCCTGAGTTGTCAACCCTACCTATAGTGTCTGGATGTCTCCAGAGGCCTGAGGAGCCCTGCTATATAAGGTAATATTTAATGTGGCAATCAATGAGATCTTAATGAGGCATACATAAGTGTAACCTCTGGAATGCACTCCCAACTCACTTTGAAATCTCTTAGGCATAAAATCTCATTTGTAATTAACATTTTCCCCTTTTAGTCAAGGTCTTTTTCCAGTTGCATTTATAGTTGCTGCTTGGCAGTAATCCCTTGGTGCAAGGGAAGTTTATTCCTGGGAGTCATGTCCCAGAAAGGGGGGCAGGTAATACATTTATATGCTGAGTTTGGCTTAGAAAGAGGCCCCTTTTGAACAAGGAGGCTCTCAGGAGGTAACTCTTAGGCAACCTATGATACTAGGCTAAGTTTCTATTTCAAAAGAAAAGGTTCATAAGTATGGTCATCCATACCAAGGTCCCATCAGTGGTCCATCCTCATTCACTAGTCACTGTCCCTGAACTTGGCGGATTCTTGCTATCCTATTAGAGAAAGTGGCAGAACTTCCCAAGATGGGAATTTGATATTCTTTTGTTATTATGTGGATCTCCACCCACTCAGACAATGCCCCTGAACATTTGAACTCATTCATATGAGTTATAGGCATGCCCCAGGTGGACCTAGTCCTATGTATCCCCATCACTGATACCATTGATTCTACCCTGCCATAATTGTAACCCTTCTGTGTTCCAAAACTTCTTCAAAAATGAAGCCAACAAAAAATCTGAATAAAATTAATAAGAAAATGAAACAATAATGATAACTTATAACATATAAAAAATTAGAAATTGAAATAATAAAAATTAAATTAATTTTAAAAATTTGGCTTTATGTCTTTGATCACTGTAAGAACTGTTGTCTTGTATGTATAGTGACATCTTCCATTCATTCCCCACTGTCTTATTTTTCCCACTTTATCTTCAAAGAAGTTTTAGGTTACAGAAAAGACATGTACAGAATATAGGGATTTCTCATATACTCAACATCCTCCTGCTTTTTGCCTTTCCCCTATTTATAATTATTTACATGTGGATGGTACATTTGTTGCAATAGATGTATAAATATTGAAACATTGCTACTAATCATGGTCAATGATTTACATTATGATTTACATTTTGGACCATACACTTCTATAAATTTTGACAAAATTTAACATGTCCTGCATCCATCATTGCAAGATTATCTAGAATATTTCCAATGGCCCCCAAATGCCCCATGTTCTATTTCTTCTATTCCTCTCACATCCTCTTCTCAGGACCCATGTGAACCACCAAGCTTTACTCCTTGAAGAACAAGATTCATCGTTACAACACTGAGGGCTTGGCATACTGGGAAGTCTGCCCCTATTAGGCACTGCCTGTGTTCTCAAGAGACTCCCACCCCTCTATTTGAGAACATAGCATGACTCCATAAGATGGGAGTCCAACACCTTATTGTTCATTATGTGGGTCTCCACCCACTGATGCAATACACTATGAGAGGATGAACACTCACGTTCTCCTAGAAGGCTACCCCAGATGCACCATCCCTCCATGACCCCCACATCCAAAACACTACACTAATAACCCTCCCCTGCTGTATTTGTCCAAAGAACATTCACAATGTTGTACCTTCAACTACATATGTGCCAATCCCTGGAGTTCATCTGCTCCTTCCCCAGACACTCCCACCAGTTCCATGGACAGTACAACTCACCCCCTTACCCCCTCATTGACCACACCACTAAAACCAAAAGCATCAATGCACCATGGTCATGCGCATCCACTGCACAATTACACCCTTCCACCTTACCATAGATTTTGCCCATATGGACACTGGCTCACAACCATCTACTCCCTTTCTGTGTCCTGTAAGTCCATCTTCCAGACTCTATCTCTGTGAGTCTGCTGAATTTACTTAATTCATATCAGTCAGGTCATGTAACATTTTTCCTTCAGTGCTGGGTTGCTTCACTCAACATAAGGTCTTCAAGATTCATCCATGTTATTCCATGTGTTCGTACTGCATTCTTTCTTACAGCTGAGAAATATTCCATTGTATGTATATACCCGAGTTTGCATATCCATTCATCTGTTGATGGACATTTGGGTTGTTTCTAACTTTTGGCAATAGTGAATAATGCTGCTATGAACATTGGTGTGCATATATCTTTTTGTGTCCCTGCTTTCAATTTTTCTGTGCATATACCCTGTAGGGGGATTGCTGGATCATATGACAGTTCTAGAGTTAGCTTCCTGAGGATCCACCAGACTGTTCACAATGGTTGCACCATTCTGCATTCCCATCAGCAGTGTTTAAGGTTTCCCATTCTTCCACATCCTCTCCAACACTTGTAGTCCTCTGTTTTTCAATAGCCTAAAGTCTAATGGGTGTAAGATGATATCTCATTTTAGTTTTGATTTGCATTTCCTTAATAGCTAGTGATGTTGAGCATCTTTTCATATGCCTTTTAGCCATTTATATTTCTTCTTCAGAGAAATGTCTGTTCAAATCACTTGCCCATTTTTAAAATGGGTTGTTTGCCCTGTTATTTTCAAGGTGTAGGATTTCTTAAAATAAGCTGGATATTAGGCCCCTATCAGATAGATGGTTACCAAATATTTTCTCCCATTGAGTAGGCTGCATTTTCACTTTCTTAACCAAATCCATTGAGGTACAAATGTTTTAGATTTTGAGGAGGTCCCATTTATCTATTTTTTCTTTCATTGCTCATGTTTTGGATGTAAAGTTCACAAAGCCATTTCCTTCTAAAAGGCCTTGTAGATTCTTCCCTATGCTATCTTCCAAGATCTTTATGGTCTTGGCTCTTATATTTAGATCTATGATACATCTTGAGTCAATTTTTGTATAAGGTATGAGATGGTCTTCCTTCCTCAATCTTTTGGATATGGATATCCATTTCTCCAAGCACCATTTTTTGAATACACCATTCTATCTCAGTTGATTGGGCTTAGTGCCCTTGTCAAAAATCCTTTGACTGTATATGCAAGGATCTATATGAGAACTCTCAGTTCAGCTCCATTGGTCAGCATGTCTATACTTGTGCCAATACCATATGGTTTTGGTGTGGGTTTTTTTGTTTATTTGTATTTTTTGTTTTTTCTTTATGATTCAGCTTTGATCACTGTAGATTTGTACTATGTTTTAAAGTCAGGTAGTGTGATTCCTCCGATATTTTTTCCCTATATGTCTTTGGCTATTCAGGAACCTTGCCCTTCCAAATAAATTTCATAGTTAGTTTTTCCAATTCAATAAAAATTGCTGTGGTAATTTTTAATGGGATTGAGTTAAAACTGTAAATCAGTTTGGGTAGGATAGACATCTAAATGATATTTAGTCTTCCTATCCATGAACAAGGAATATTCTTCCAATTATTTAGGGCTTCTTTGATTTTCTTTAACAGTGCTGTGTTATTTTCTGCGTACAAGTCATTTGCATCTTCAGTTAAATTTATTCCTAGGCATTTTATTCTTTTATTTGTTATTGTAAATGTGTTTTTTTTTTATTTCCTCCTCAGATTGATCACTATTAGTATAGAGAATTGCTACTGATTTTTGCACATTGATCTTATTACTTGGCACTTTCCTGAACTCATTTCTAAGCCCTGGAAGCATTGCTGTAGATTTCTCAGGGCTTTTGAGGGATAGAATCATGTCATCTGCAAATAGAGAAATTTTTACCTCTTGCTTTTCAAGTTGGATTATTTTATATCTTTTACTTGCCTATTTGCTTGATCAAGTACTTCTAACACAATGTTAAATAAGAGCAGTGACAGTGGGCATCTTGCCTTGTTCCAAATTTTAGAGGGAAAGTTGTATGATTTCACCATATAATTTGATGTTAGCCATGGGTTTTTCATATATATGCTTTATCATGTTGAGGAAGTTTCCTTCTATTCCTATCTTTTGAAGTGTTTTATCAGGAAAGGGTGCTGTATTTTGTTGAATGCTTTTTCTGCATCAAAAGAGATAATCATGTGATTTTTTCTTTTGATATGTTTATGTGGTGTTTTACATTGTTTGATCCTCTTATATTGAAAATACTTGTATTTTAAGGATGAAACCCAGTTGGTCATAGTGTATAATTCATTTGATGTGTTATTGTATATGATTAGAAAGTATTTTGTTGAGGATTTTAACATCTAGTTTCATTAACTTATTGTTCTATAATTTTCCTGTCTTGTGGCATCTTTGGCTTTGGTTTTAGGGTGATGTTGGTATCATAGAATGGGTTAGGCAATGTTCCCTACACTTTTATATTTTGGAAGAGTTTATGCAGGATTGGTGTTAGATCCTTCTAGAATCTTTGGTACAATTCACCTGTGAAGCTATCTGTTCCTGGGCTCTCCTTAGTTGAGAGGTTTTTGATGAAAAATTCAGCCTTCTTACTTGTGATTAGTCTGTTGAGTTTATCAGATGCTTATTTTGTCAATGTATGCTGCTTCTGTATTTCTAGGAATTTGTCCATTTCCTCTAAGCATTCCATCTTGTTGACATACAATTTTTTAAAGTATCCTCTTAGGAAACTCTTTATTTCTGTGGGATCAGTGATGATATGCCCTTCCTCAATTCTTATTTTTGATATTTGCCTATTCTCTCATTTTTAGTTTGTTAGAATAGCTAAGGGTTTGTCAATATTTTTAATCTCAAAGAACCAGCTTTTGGTTTTCTTTATTTTTTTAGTGCTTTCTTATATTCAATTTCATTTAGCTCACCTCTAATCTTTGTTATTTCCTTCTTTCTACTAACTTTTGAGTTAGTTTGTTGTTCTTTTTCTTATTCCTTCAGTGTGCAGTTATTTCTTTGATTTTAACTCTTTTTTAGTATAGGCATTTATGTTTATGAATCTTCCTCACAGTACAGCTTTTGCTGCGTTGCATAGGTTTTGATACATTTTGTTGTCATTTTCATTCATTTGAAGGTAGTTACTAAATTCTTTTGCAATTTCTTCTTTTATCCACTGATTGTCTAAAGTGTGTTGTTTAATATCCATATCTTTGTGCCTAATCTGCTTCTCTGCTTCTTATTGAATTCCACCTTCATTCCATTGTGGCCAGAGAACGTATAATTTCAATATTTCTGAATTCATTGAGAGGTGTTCTGTGGACTTACATATGGTCTATCCTGGAGAATGATACATGTACTCAAGAAGAATGTATATTCCACTGTATTTCAGTGTAATCTTCTGTAAATGTCTATTAGGTCCAGATGTTGTAATGTATTAATCAAGATCTTTGTTTCTTTATTTATTCTATGACATGATATTCTGTCCAAGGGTGATAATGTTGTATTAAAGTCCCACACTATAATTGTAGAGGCGTCTATTTCTCCCCTTAGATTTTTCAATGTTTGACTCATGAATTTTGAGGTGCCCTGGTTAGGTCCATAAATGTTTATGTTTGTTCTGTCTTCTTGATATATTACCCCTTCTATTTTTATATTGTGTCCTTCCTTGTCTCTTACAATAGTTTGCATTTATAGTCCATTTTCCCCAATACTAGTATAACTACTCCCAATCTTTTTGGTTATTGTTTGCTTGTTAGATTGTTTTCCTACCATTCACTTTCAGCCTCCTTGCATCTCTGGGTTTAATGAGGGTTTTTTGTTGACAGTATATAGAGGGGTCATATTTCCTTTTCCATTCTGCCAATCTGTGTCTCTTGACTGGTGAGTTTAATCCATTAACATTCAATGTTATTTCTGTCAAGGAATTACTTACATTAACCATATTTTCTTTAGATTTGTATATGCTATATGTTGTTATTTCTCTTTTTATCTTTTTAGTTGTTCTTACACGCTCCTCCAACTCTCTCTCTCTCTCTCTTTTCTTTTTGACTTACATAACTCCCTTTAGTATTTCTTGAAGGGCAGGTTTCTTGTTAAACTCTCTTAATTTTTGTTTATCTGTGAACACTTTGAACTCTCCCTCATTTTTGAATGCTAGCTTTGGTGGATAGTGAATTTTTGGTTGTAAACTTTTTTTCTTTTAGCCCCTTAGCTATGTCATACAACTCCCTTCTTGACAACATGGTTCACTTGAGAAATCAGCCCTTAATCTTATCAAGTTTCCCTTGTATGTAATTGGTCTCATTTCTCTTGCTGATTTCAGTTTTCTCTCTTTGTCTTGAGCATTGGACAATTTGATAAGTATGTGTCTTGGGGTAGGCCTATTAAGATTATATTGTTTGGTGTGTGCTGCACTTCCTGGACATCTACATCCATGTCCCTCAAAAGAGTTGGGAAATATTCAGCCATGTTATCTCCTCCAACACTCCTTCTGCCCCATTTTCCTACTCTTCTCCCTCTAGGATGCCTATAAGGCATATGTTTGTGCATTATGTGTTGTCATTCAAGTCCCTAAGCCCCTGCTGGATTTTTTCTATTTTTTAATCTATTTTTTCTACTATCTGTCTGAATTCAGCTATACTGTCTTCCACATTGCTGATTATTTCCTCTGCCTGTTCAGGTCTGATGTTGTGTGTTTCCATTGCATTTTTCATTTCTTGCATTGTGCCATTCATAGCCGTCATATACATTATCATTTTATGTATGTTGAAAATTTCTTCAGTATGTTCTCCTACTGTCTTCTTAATGTTCTTCATCTCTTCCTTCCCTTCATTAAGTTGATTCATGATATTTGTTTTGACATCTCTGATTATTTGTTCCATGTTCTGCATCTCCTCCTATTTTTTAGTTTGTTCATTAGACTGAGCCATGTTTTCCTGTTTCTTAGTATGGCTTGTAATTTTTTTT
>JAQZBX010092369.1:0-12278 GCA_029593785.1 Cabassous unicinctus
AAAACATGAGGGAGCAGATATGACTCAGTGGTTGGGTGCCCACTTCCCACATACAAGGTCCCAGGTTTAATCCCCAGCCCAACATGATTCATTTGACCACATCTGAACTAATAAAACCATCTTCAAAAAGCCCTGTTTACAAATGGGTCATTCCCACAAGAAAAGGAATTAAGACTTGAACATGTCTTTTGTGGAGTACATGATTCAATCTCCAACACCAGCTTAACAATTATGGAACATTGACCAAATTTCAGAAACAGATAAATAAAATCTGTAGTGCTAAAAACATTGGCAACCACATTTAAAAGGTTTAAATATTCCCTTTTGTAGAATGTCCTCCTCCTTTTTTTAATCTCATTATAGTCAAAATCCTAGTGTAGTGGCACCTCAAAGAGCCTGGGGAATCAAGCTTTCTCCCAGGGCCTGTTGATGGGCCTGGGTAAAGTCCTTCTCTAGCCCAGGGTCGCAAAGACAGCCAGCCATGTGACAGTCTCTCTTTATAAGCACAACAGCCAAGAAGCAACACCTTTTTGTGTGACTTTCAGAGCTATTTTTTCTTGCTAATTCAATGGGAAAGGTAAAACTGTTGACTGACAGGGAAGAAAGAGAAAAGTTTCATCTGAAACTGTTCTGTCAAATGTTCACCTGTCATATTTCCCGTTTCTTTTACCCATCCTCCATAAAGGAAAACCAAGAGTGTTACTGCAAAGATACAGAATATCTGAAAACAAACAAAAGGAGAAAATTATGTGCATAATTTCAGCTGCATCCTCTTCAAGGATGACAAAGATGAGTACCTTCTGCCTTGAGACAAATATAATCAGTGATGATAATTGAGAATGTCTGGCTAAAGGCCAGTTCCTTTCCTCCGCTGTTTCACATCTGGGAAATGCCCATATTCACAAAACCGTTTTCAGCATATAAACTATAAATTATTTGTTTACAACCTGATCATTTGCCTGTGACATAGATGTAGCTAAAGAAAAAGTAAAGCTTGTTCTCTGTGACTTTCTTACTTATATCCTAATATCACATTCCTCTGCCACTCCTTTGGCTCTTACCACCTGGTACTTTGCTACATAAATGCATCATATTGGACATTTCTTCAGGTTAGTGATGTTTTCTTAGACCTCCCTTGTGACAGTTTGAAATTCTTTTATGAATCCCAAAAAGAAAAAGATTGTTTCTCAACTAATCCATTCCTGTGGATATGAGACGCCTTTTGATTGGTCTACATCAGTAAAGCATGACTCAGGTTGAGTCTCCGCCCCCTTGCTGGGTCTGATATAAATGGAGACCCAGAAAGAGAAACAGAGAAAAAGGGAAAGCTACAGTTTTGACCCAGCCATGTGAGAGGGAGGACTCTAGGTTTGCCTACAGCTACAGAAAGGCAGAGAAGACCAGAGAGACTGAGAGAGGAGGCCCAGAAAGAGACAAACCTTATGCCTGGTTGCCCACAGCTGAGCTCCAGGAGAAGGTAGATTCTGGAGAGGAGGCAGAGACCTCGGCAGAGATGGCCCACCATCTTGATTCACTACCTGGCAACGTTCCAGGACCAACAGTAGCTGACTTTGGTGCAAAAGTATCTCTGATGGTGCCTTGATTTGGACATTTCACTGCCTCGGAATTGTAAACTTTCACCCTAATAAATTTCCGATTATAAAAGCCAACCCTTTACTGGTACTTTGTATCGGCAGCCCTTTGGCAAACTAAAACATCCCTGTACTTTGCCGACCTCCTTCAAGTTCTTAGTATACTATCTTAAATAAAGTAAAAAATATCACAGGTTTGACTTCATTAAAGAAAGTTTTTGAATGTCCAGATCTTTGCCATAGTATCAAGGATTATAGTTGCCTTCCTAGTGGCACCTCAAGAATTCAGAGCCACTTCTCAGTTATCTCTATTAATCTATCTTACTTCAATCTATCACAAATTTATTGTAACCTTTCTTAATCCCATTTGTATTTTCAGATAACGGGGAATCGCCACAGTGAACTTCAATTTAAAATCTTCATCTTATCCCAATTCCTATACCCTGCATTCCCTGTCCCCACAAAAAAAAAAAAAAAAGGTTGTACTCTGTATTTTACCAACAAGAAAGGCTCCATATGGCATCTCAGAACTGTCTGTAACAGGACAGTTATCCAAGAGTAGAACAATTTTAACTGTTTGTGAATACTTGGGATTGGTTTAAGATATTCTTTTGTCAACCTTTTTTTTTTTAGCTCACAAATATTTAACTCTGGAATGAAAAAGAAGTAAAAGCATAGTATGACTGTATGGTATTTTCATCTTTACATTTTAGCCCAGCCTGAGCAATTGTGAACGGAAGATGGAGTCTGGGGTGTCACAGAATTTATTAGGGAAAGAATATGATTTTTTTTTGGACTCAGAACTTTAATCACAAAACACGTAACATTTAGTAGCAGACCTTTAAAATGTGAATAATATAGTAAGAATATTTTTCAGTCATTTCAACATTATAATTAAAACAGGGAAGTTAGGGGGAATTAAAAAAGTTTTTAAACTTAATCAAAATAGCATACGCACATGCGTTTAACAACAACAATACCAAAAGGCCTATAGTGAAAAACAACCAAAATGTGTTATTAATCAGCTGAATGGCAGGTCTCCTGAGCTGTGTTCCAGATTTTTACATTATTTTGAACTATAAACTGATAAACTGTAACCTCTTGGAAGAAAATAGTTTTCCTTTTTAATCTCCTAAATAACAACTGAAAACAAGTAAAGGTTTTGAACGTTGGGAATATCACACTGTTTAATGGAAATGTTAAGGTGAGAAAATGTATTCAGATTCATATAAATTGCTGTAAATCAAGAAGGACCACGAATCAACACCATTTTTTTTTTTAAAGAGACTTTATTTAGATGGCATCTTTGAATTTCCATTATTTAATTTTTACAGGATTTAAAATATAAAGATTGCAAAAAGTTTTGCAACTTTCAAGTTTCTGCAAATATGGCAGTAGTTCAGATCAATTCAATTCTGACCTTAGCTACCTGGAATTAGGGCATACTCCACAGATTGAGGGCAGTCCTCTACAATATTGTCCTTAGGCATCATTTGCAAGTTCAGGGGCCACCTGCCTTTCTGACGAACTGGCTACAAATTCAGGGGTTCCCACACCCCTTTGAGTTCGATAATTTGCTAGAACAACTCAGAGCTCACTGAAAGCAGTATACTTAAAATTGTATTAAAAGATGCAAAAAAGAATCCAAAAGGAGAGACGCATAGGGCAAGATCTGGAAGAGTCTCAAACCTCAAGCTTCTTTGTTCTCTTCATGTGGAGTCAGAATGCATCACCTTCTCAGCACAGATGTATAAATATTATCAATCATGGAACCCCACTGGAGCATCAAATGTCCCAAGTTTATGTGGAGTTTTGTTATGTAGGCACGATTGGTGGAATCAGTGTCGACATGGTTGAACTCATTCTCCTGACCCTTCCTCACATTATTGGTCTTTCTGATGTGGCCAGCCCCCACCCTAAGACTATAGGTTTGGCTGACCCCACCCTGTCATCTAGTAACTATCAGATGTGGTTCTGGACCCACTAAGAATAACAAACGGCACTCCTATCATCGGAAATTCTCCAGGAACTGGGGACTGAGACCAACCAAGTTTTTCTTATGCTACAGAAATGTGAATATGAATTATCAGTAATAATGGACATATGTGGCTATATGTACCTATAGATTTATCTTAAATAATGATTAAAAAACAGGCACAAATTTTTTCTGTATATTTGAAAATGTTCAAAATTGAAAGTTGGGTGTAAATAGGTGTAAATACTTACTGTGTGCCAACCATATTCAAGATCTTGTGCTGGAAACTATGAAGTACAATGATGATAACGATGGGTGCCACTTTCCATGAGACAAATTATATTTTTGTAAATAGTACTCTGTCTCTATTTTTACTTGATAAGACATTTTTAGTTCCTTTGTCATAGCACTATAATATGTAAGAATCATCATGCTTCCTAGTACATTAGATGTGAAAATCTTATCATAATTTATTGGGAAATGTGGCTCAGTAATAAAATTTCAGAAAAGCCTTTGTTCACGTAATTGGAACATACGTTTTTGAGTGAGGAAACATCTTCATTCCACTCTCCTAGGAAAGCATATACACAAAAACATAGCAAAAGAAGTTAACTTATCCTGAGAAAAAATAATTTTGAATATTATATAAAGAGAACAGAGAAAACATGGCTTGTCTTTAGTAGAAGTGGCTCAACTTTTGTTCTGAGCTTATGTGGCCAAGAGCTTAATACAAACCCTGGCCTCCAGAGCAAGGCCTCTTCATTCTGAGCAGGGTGCCTCTCTGCTCAAAAGTTGTCGTGAGGGAAACAGATGTGGCTCAAGCCGTTGGGCTCCCGCCTACAGCATGGGAGGTCCCAGGTTCGGTTCCCAGTGCCTCCTAAAGATGAGCATGACATGTTTATATTTTCAATTATTAAATGTACAAAATAAAGTAAAAAAAAAAAAAAACAAGACAGCGAGCTGATGTAACAGGCTGGTGTGACAAGCTGACACAACAAGTTGATGCAACAAAGAGATAAAGAAAAAACAATGAGAGACACAACAGGTTGGAGCTGCGGTGGCTCAAGCCATTGGGCGCCTCCCTCCCACATGGGAGGTGGTCAGAGTTCAGTTCTGGGTGCCTCCTAAAAAGAAGAGCAGACACAGAGACTGTACAACAAACAGACACAGAGAGCAGATAGCAAGTGCAAACAACAAGGGGTCAGGGGGAAAAATAAATAAAATAGACCTTTTTTTAAAAAAAGTTGTTATGAAATGGTAAATGGCTACTCCTGGGGTTAATTCTGTATTTACTTCTATAGTCATCCACAGATGACAGTTTTTAGTGACTGTCGTCATTTAAGCTTTTGTAAAAATACTTAATAGATACTATCAGCTTTATGGTATTGCTATCATGTTCTCACATACTTGTGTCAGTGATTGTTTATTTTAAATGTGTGGAAGGGTTTTTTTTTTGTTTTTTTTTAAATCTAAAATTAAAAAAAAAACACATCAATTTTATTGAATTGTATTAATAAAGCATATAATCCATCGAAAGTATACAGTCAACAGTATTTGGTGTAATCACATAGTTGTGCATTCATCACTTCAGTCATTATTTGAGCATTTTCATTATTTCAATAATAATAAAAAACAAAAGATTCATCACCTCTCAATCGCTTTGCTTTCCGTGCTGTACAGAGCTGTTATTTCTGGCTATGCTTGCTTGCTTGTTTATTTATTTTTAAAGCAGTTTTATTGAGATTTATTCATATACCATATAATCTATCCAAAGTATAATCATTGGCTTTTAGTATAATCACAATGTTCTGCATTCATCACCACAATGGATTTTAGATCAATTTCATTACTCCAAAAAGAAAAACTCTACACCCCTTAGCTGTCTCCTCTCTATCCCTCTATCCTTCCCCAGCCTGTGTAGGGGCTTTTAACTAGGAATTTCCATTAGAGTAGGTTGTAAATGTTTTAATCTTAAAAACAGAAACAACATGGGAAGCGGGTGTGGCTCAATCGATAGAGCTCCCGTTTACCATATGGGAGGCCCCGGGTTCGGGTTCGCTTCCCAGCGCCTCCTTGTGAGGGCAGGCTGGCCCGCGCGGCGCAGTGGGCTGATGCAGCAAGACCTCACAGCAAGGGGGAGATAAGCAGACACAGAAAAAACACACAGCAAATGGACACAGCAAGCACAAGCAGCAAGAGGGGGGATAAATAAATAAATAAATAAATAAATAAATAAATTTTTAACAAACAAACAAAAAAACAGAAACAACATAATCTGAACAGGACTCTTATTCTGAGGCCTGTCAAGTGCTCCTTCTGAGTACTCAGTGAGTGATGCTATTATCGTGGCCACATTGGATCACTTGATTAAGCTGGTGTGACAGTTTGAAGTTTTGTGAATTTCAGAAAAGACCATATTCTTTGAACTAATCTATTCCTGAGGGTGTGGGGCCCAAGGGACCTTGATTAGATTACTTTGGATTAGATCGCTTTAGGGCAGAGGTTCGTAACCAGGGGTCCGTGGAAAGATTTCAGGGGGTCTGTGAGCTTGAATTGAAAAAAATCAACTTACTATCTTTATTTTCTCTGACCGCCAATGTTGAGTGTCATAAAACTACCTGCCACTACATTCCGAGAAGGGGTCCGTGGTTTTCACCTGACTGACATAGGGATCTATGGAACAAAAAAGGTTAAGAACCTCTGCTTTAGGGCCTTTGATTGGACTCTGTCGGTGAGGCATGACCCAGGTTAGGTCTGTACCCTCTTGCTGGGGTCTTGTATAAACTGAGAACTGAAAGCAGAAACAAAGAAAGCTACCGTTTTTACCCTGCCATGTGAGAGTGGACTCCAGAATCTCCTACAGCCACCAAAAGACAGAGAAACCCTGAGAAGCTAAGAGGGAGGCTAGAGTCTGGAATCAGCGGAGCAGCAGAAGCTGAAGCAACGAGGCCCACCAAAAAGCTAGCCCCACAGAGCAGCTCAAAGCTGAAAAAGAATGTAAGCCTGGAAGAGAAAATAGACTGGCAGACCCGCCATTTTGCCTTGCCACATGGCAGTTCAGGATCCAGCAGTCAACCTTTGGTAAGACAGCATCTCTGATGATGCCTTGATTTGGACATTTTCACAGCCTTGGAACTGTAAGCTTTTACACTAATTTCCCGTTATAAAACCCAACCCAGTTCTGGTATTTTGCATCAGCAGCCTTAGCAAACTAAAACAGCTAGTAACTGCTAGAACTCCATTCTTCTGGTTACAAAAATAATACTCATTCTTAGTAGAATAAAAAGACAAAGTTCAGAGAAGATGATAAATTACCAGAATTTCCATGGCTGATTGTTTTTTTTTCCTTTTTATCATGAAATTTTTCAAATACAGGAAATTTTTTTAAAAAATAGTAAAATGAACACCTGTATACCTTCTTCTAGATATAACAACTGTTGACCTTTTGCATATTTGCTTTCTCTGAATATATTTCTATCCATACAGTGTTTTGGCTGTACCATTTAAAAGTAAGTTGGAGGGGAGCAGATGTAGCTCAGTGGTTGAGCGCCTGCATGTACGAGGTCCTGGGTTCAATCCTCAGAACCTCCTAAAAAAGAAAAAAAATTTGTAGATACCATGACGTGTCGCCTCTGAGTTCTGTTCTTTAGCCTGCATCTCTTTAGAACAATGCTAGTACCCTACATAACCACACTCCATTGTCATACCTAAGAAAATTAATAATTCCATAATATCTAATATTCACTCCATATCCAAATATTTCCAATTGTCGTGAGAATATCTATTATATTTCTTTCCTCACCAGGACCTAATCTAGTTTCACTCATTGCAGTTGGGTCATATATCTTTTTAGGCTATTTTAGCACAGATCCATGCTCTCATCCTCCCATCACTCTCCGTCCCTGTAATACTGACTTTCTAGAACTTCCTGCAGTGATGGATATATTCTTTCTCTGTGTTGTCCAGTTTGATAGCCACTAGCCATGTGTGGCTATTTAAAGTAAATTAATTAAAAGTAAATAGAATATTAAAAGTTAGTTGCTCAATCACACTGGCCACATTCCAAGTGCTCAGTAGCCACATGTAGTGGCTACTGTTATTGGACAGCACAGACCTAGAGGCTTGATTTAGGATAAACATTTTTTACACGTTTCTGCGTAGGTGATGCTGCGTGCTTCACAATGCTTAATGTAGGCACATAATGTCAGGTTGTCTTGCTGTTAGTGATATAAAGTTTGATCACTTGGTTGGTGATCTCTCCATTGGAGAAGCGCACTCTCTCCTATGCAGCAAAGTTAGTAAGGAATCCTTGGAGCAGTCCTTGTGCATTGTGTGAATATCCTGTCCTCCAGGATCCTTTCACCTAATAATTTTAGCATCCATTGAAGATCCTTACTGAATCAGGTATTACATCAGAGAATGCAAAAATGGTTATTTTCTAATTCTATCTTTTTTTTTTTAATTAACTGAAATTCCTTTTGTAAAGGAATGCTCTCTCCCCTTCTCTCTCTCTCTTTTTCTCTCTCTCTTTCTCTCTCTCTCTCTTTTTTTTTTTTTTTAAAGATTTATTTATTTATTTATTTATCCCCCCCTTGCTGCTTGTTTTTGCTGTGTGTTTTTTCTGTGTCTGCTTATCTCCCCCTTGCTGCGAGGTCTTGCTGCATCAGCCCACCGCGCTGCGCGGGCCGGCCTGCCCTCACAAGGAGGCCCCGGGAAGCGAACCCGAGGCCTCCCATATGGTAAACGAGAGCTCTATCGATTGAGCCACCCCCGCTTCCTCTCTCTCTTTTTCTTTAAGTATTCTGGACTCACAGATTTTGATTTATCCAATGCGTAACAAGCAATTACAGTCATTATTCTCTTTGCTTTAAGTATTCCAAATTTGGCCACTGTGCACCCTTTCAAGCAGCCTCCTGTGTACTATTTTCTTTCTTTCTTTTGTATTTTTTTGTTCTTTTTCTTCCCTGTGTACTTTTTTTTTTAAGATTTATTTATTTTACTTTTAACCATTTTTACACTCCCCTGTTTTTGCGTCCATTCGCTGGTTCCCTGTGTACTTTTGACATGGCCCTTTCTTTCTGGCACAATAAGATGTTTCAGACTCACCTTGAACTTTTCTGTCCCAGACCTGTTATCAGCCACTTCTCCAGGGAGTTTTTTTCTGGAGGAAAATGTTATTTAGACACCAAGTTAGGGTGCTAGGTATGCTCCCTGCTGTTGGGGTGTCATTGCTCCTAGGAAACATATTTAAAAAGAAAAATCATGATTCTGTGTTAATATTTCCATTTCAAATTTAACATTATAAGGTTTCTTCTTAACTTTTATATTTGTGTGTCTTTTACTCTTAAAATACTGGTTTCTAATAACATTATTCTAGTAACATTGTTATTGGTTTCTAATATCATTTGCTTTATTATTCAGTTTGGATCATTAAGAGATGTAAAATTCAGAGTGTTGTAAAGCAGTGACTGCCAGAAGGGTTTCGATTTGCTTATGGCACATGTTAATGCTAAAATATAAAACTGAAAAAAAAAATTTTGAGATTAGAATGGAAATACCAATATTATCAGTAGAAGCGTTATAGAGCCTGAATGCTTAATGTGAACCTATTGTTGTTAGGGAGGGGTACTGGTAGAAGTAGGATTGAATAGCCCATCAGTTTGGTGCTCATTTGATGGTAAATGACAAAGCATTATTAAAGAGGAAGTAATTGGCAACCAGCAGGGAGGTGTCACTTAGATTTTGTGTTTACCTGGATTATAGTTTGATTTGAATTAGATATTGACCTGGTTTGTCTTTTGTGGACCTCAGAAAATTATGTTCCTAAGCTGACCCATACTCGTGCCTGTAAATGCAGTGTAGATGGGACCTTTTGATTAGATTCAGCTAAAGGACCTTTAATTAGATCATTTTTTATTAGATTGCTTTAGGGCCTTTGGTTGGACTACATCAGTGAGGTGTGACCCATGTTAGATCTCTGCCTTCTAGCTGGGATCTTATATAAGCATAGAGCTGAAAACAGAAACACACAGAGAAAGATAGCCACCATTTTGACCCTGCCATATGAGAGAGAGGAAAACAAAAGCCCTGGGAGGCTGAGAGAGAGGCCAGAGGCTGGAATAAGTGGAATAGGCCCAAACAAGGAAAAGCTGCCATTTGCTTTGCCACGTGGCAGCTCCAGGGTCTGACCAGCAGTTGACCTTTGGCATCTCTCATGACGCCTTGATTTGGACATTTTTGCAGCCTCTGAACTATATAAGCTTTTACCCTAATAAATCCCCATTATAAAAGCCAACACATTTCTGGTATTTTTGTATCGGTAGCCCTAGCAAACTGAAATGGGTATGGTGGCTCTGTTTTGGGGACCACTTTCAGGCAGAGAATTAGTTTAGTAAAATGAGTTGGGAAATGTAGAACTTGGTAGGAGGGGTATTGCACGGGTCTGTGTAGAATTTAGGCTTGTAGGTGCCTTTATTGTGTGTGCAAATGAGAATGGGCACTATATGGTGGACTGCTTGCTGTATACATGGTTAGGTATTCTCTTCTTGCATTTGCCGAATGATTTTTTAGATTGAAATGGTCTCAACCTTGTCAGACCTGACACCTCATGGTCTTTCTCTAATAATTACGTTATAATAAATATGTTGTTCTCCTGTATTAACACTCATAGACTAGAAAGGAGTTGGATTCTAGGTTCATATACTTAAAAGCAAGCTTCCTGCCTACATAAATATGTGTCAGGACTTTGAAAAGTCCCACAGGATCATTCTTGGGTGAGACGATTCTTCCTATTATAGGACAACTAGCATCCCTGGTCCCTTCCTATTATGTACTACTTGTGCTCCCCCAATCATCAGGACAACCCAAAACACCCTCACACATTTCCACAATGCCTCTGGGGCATTCATGCTTGTGGAGAACTGCTAGTTTAGATGATCTAGGAGTTCCTTCTGTCCCCTAGCTCCTAGTTGGGTTTCTTTTCCTTCAGCCACTCATGCTTAATTGGTAACTACTTGTCGAGCTCCTGCTGTGGACTTGGTAAGGGTTGGGGCTGTTGTCTTGAACATGGCAGATAAAGTAAAGTGAAAGAACAGATTTTGAGTACAGCAGGATGACAGCTGTACAGCAGTCTTGACAAGTACAAGTACAGCAGCCTTGACAGCTCGGTGGAAGAGTTCACATTTGAGGAGATTCTCAGACTGGAGTGGAGTACTGTAGTGAGTGTGAGTACTCTTCAGTATCTTGTGCCCAAGGAACAGAGAGGGGAAGATAGTGATGGTTGCTCTTTCCTGGGCTTTCCCACTTTTAAGTAGAGAGGAAATAAGTAAAAAACAAACTCCATTATACTAGTCATCAAAAAAATGCAAATTAAAATAAGGTTTCTTCTTAACTTTATTTTAATCTTGCTTCTATCAAATTAGCCAAGATTTTTTAAACTAATTCTATTGATGATGAGGGTGGCAGCATTATTGAGAGCCTTAAAAAGGTTTTGGACCCTGTATACCAGTCATTCCAAACTTCTTTCCATTTCAGGACACACCATACCTGTCTACATAGTGCATGTGGATGTGGTTCTCTCCAAAGAGAAAGCCTGCCCCATCCCCCATCCTCTTGTTACCTGAGAATACTTTTTTGGGTTTTCAGCTCAGTCACTACTACATTTTATAGAAGTTTCTATGACTTCCCAGGCTGGTATGTAAGTGCTTTTTCCACCAACCCATTGTAATAAAAGTTTCAAGATTATTTTTCTTGTATATTTCTAATTGGTGCAGACAGTTTGAAAAAGGGAAAAATAAAAGCAAAATCTAAATTTTTCATATTCACCGCTAATAGCATTTTAGTATATTTCTTCCCGGGTGAATTTTTACCTGTCAGCCTTCCTTCTCGACTGTGGTCTTCTCAAGGGTATTCGCAAATAATCAGACTTAAGAGTGAACTAGGAGGTTCTTAAAATTTTTTAAATAAAAAAGAGGAGGCAGGTGTTTTCTAATTTTTCTCTTTACTCTCATTTTCTACTCTCCCAGCCCTTTTTCCTCCTTTCTTGGCACAGGCTTGAAGGCCTTGGCCAAATCTTATAACTTTCTGTGCCCACCATTTGATATCTGAGCCCAGCATTTTCACTTCTAAGTATCCATCATATACAAATGCTCATTGATGGGCACAAAGAAGGATGTACAGGATGGTTGTCAGAGCTTTATTTGTAATAGCAAAAAGTGGGGGGGGGGGGAATCGAAGTGTCCATCAATAAGAGAATGGTTGCATCAATAATGGCATGTTCATATTATGTAATATGATCCAGCAATTTAAAAATAATAAAAGAAACATATATCTTAACATGGAGAGTCCTCTAAGACATGCAGTTAAATGAAAATGGCAAGATGCAGGACAGTTCAATCAATACAATCCCATTTGTGTAAAATAAAATTTACTAAAACACATTTTTTTAAAGATTTATTCCCCCCTCATTGTTTTTGCGCTGTCTTTTTAGTTCATACTTATTTTCCTTTGAAACCTGATCCTGTTATTCCTAGAGGTTTTTTTTTTATTTTTTATTTTATATATATATATATATATATATATATTTTTTTTTTTTTTAAAGGTGCTTAGATTACCTAATTATTACTCAGAAATTACAGGGATTCCCATGTTCCCCACCTCCCACACCTCCCACAACATCCCACACCAACATCCTTCATTAGTGTGGCACATCA
>JAQZBX010092370.1:0-12276 GCA_029593785.1 Cabassous unicinctus
CTATACATTAATAATAAACAATTGAAAGGAAGCAAGAAAAATTCCATTTACATCAGCAGTTAAAAGAATCAAACAGCTAAGAACAAATCTAGCCAACGATACAAAGGACTTGTACACAGAAAACTACAAAACATTGCTAAAAGAAATCAAAGAAGACCTAAATAAATGGAAGGACATTCCACGTTCATGAACTGGAAGGCTAACTATTGTTAAGATGTCAATTTTACCTAAAGCAATTTACAGATTCAATAAAACCCCAATAAAAAAATCCAACAAAAATGGAAAAGCAAACCAACAAAGTAATATGGGTATGGGGCCCTGAATAGCCAAAGCCATCTTGAAAAAGGAGAATGAAGTTGGAAGACTCACACTTCCTGATCAGAAAACTTATTACAAAGCCAAAGAAATCAAAACAGCATGGTATGGGATCTAAGCCCCCTCTCAATTAGAGGAAGAATGGACATCACCATCCCAAAATCCTCAAGATTGGGGAATGAACAATGGACTAAAATAGACATATTATTATTCTACGATAGACTTATTATTCTAGCAATGGAAAAACTCTTATCATTGATGTAAAGTCACCACCAGAGGTTCTGAGGGATGGGAGAAGGAAGAATAGGTGTTATATGGGGTCATTTTCGGGACATTGGATTTGTCCTGCATGACACTGCAGTGACAGATACAGGCCATTGTATATATTGTCATCATAACTTACAGAATTGTGCGGGACAAAGTGTAAACTATAATGTAAACTGTAGTTCATGGTTAGTAGCAATGCTTCAATATGGGTTTATCAATTGTAACAAATGTACCACACTAATGAAGGATGTTGTTGTTATGGGAAAGTGTGAGAGGGGGAGGGAGTGGGGCATATGCGAATCCCTTATATTTCTTATTAACATTTATGTAATCTAAAGCTTCTTTAAAAATAAAAAAATAATAATAAAAAACAAAACAAAACATTGCACCAACACAAGGACAGACAAATAGACCAATGGAATCGAATTGAGAGTTCAGAAATCAACCTTCACAATGATTGCCAAAGACCTTTAACAAGGGTACCAAGTCCACTCACCTGGGAAAGAAAAGCCTCTTCAACAAATAGTAATGGGAGAATTAGATGTCCACATGTAAAGAATGAAGGTAGAACCCTACCTCACACTCTATACAAAAATCAACTCAAGGAACAACCAGAAAGATGGCGGCAGAGTAAGGAGCTCCTAGAGTCAGCTTGTGCTATAGGGCAGTTAGTAATCACCCAGAGCACCTGTTTGGGGACTCCAGGAGACAGGGAGAGCATTCTGTAACATCCTTGAAAGAATGGAAGGAGGAGATAGCCCATCTGCAGAGAAGATTTGTGAGTAGAGCACTCCATACCACAGAGGGCAGTGTAAAACCTCCACTGGTGGCAAAAGCTGCCTCAGAAGCTATTCTGTGGTTGGAATTGGGAGCTCCATTTCCCAAAAATGGGTAAGGAAGAGACAGTTGGGCACCAACTTCAGCTACTGATTAGTAAATTTAGCTGGCCAGAGTATAATCCTAAGAACACCTAAAGTTTGAACCTATCCAAGTCAGAAAGAGGCCAGTAGCTGCCATTTTAACTCCACCCCCAGAATGAAGGGAAGCGGGGCAGACTGAAAATCCCAGTGTAGATACAGACTGGCTTCTTTCCATTTAGAATGGATTGCAACTCTAGCCTAAACCCCAGCCCCATCTCTGGTAGGGTGGAAGCTGGGGGGACCTGCGCCAGCCTCTCCAGGAAAACAACAGGCCATGCCACAGAGGCCAGTGCTCATACTACTTTGGTGGTGCAAGCCACCTCAGGAGCTATTCTGGATCTGGAGTTGGAACCTCAATTTCCCAAAAACAGGGGAGGAAGAGACAGTTGGGCACTGCTTCAGCTCCTGATTAGTAAATTCGGCTGGCTAAAGTATAACCCTAAGGACTGCCAAAGTTTGAACCTATCCAAGTCTGAAAGAGGCCGGTACCTGCCATTTTGACTCTGCTTCCGGCATGAGGGGAAGTGGGGCTGACTGAAAATCAAAGTGAGAGTAGGGACTAGCTTCTTTCTACCCAGATTGGACTGCAGCCCTAGCCTAGGCTTCAGCCCCACCTCTGGCAGGGAGGAAGCTGGCAGGACCTGCACCAGCCTCTCTGGGTAACTGTAGATACATGCAGCTGGCACAGACTGAAGAGTCAGGAGTCTAGCAGGGCAACTGCGGTCATTTTGGACCTGTATGACAGAGATTGCTTCCTACAACTGCAGCTCCATCCCCACCCCAGGCAGGGGAGGAAGGGTGTGCCTTCATCAGTCTCTCCGGGCAACTACAGTCTAGGCCTGTATGACTTGGATTATTACACATGGCTGTGGCTCTGTCCCTAACACTGGCAAAGGAGAGAGGTGGGAGAAATTTCATCAGTCCTTGGGGCAACATGAGCAGAGCAGCTTGAGCCTCCACAACTTACAGCAGCAACTACATCCTCTGTTCCTATTACACACCAGCAAGGGAGAAAGGGCAAGAAAGCCCTAAACTAAAGACAGAAAATGCACCCAAAATAAATACATCTAGTAAGCCAGATGCCAAGACACCAACAAAAAACTACAATCCACACAAAGAAACAGTAAGATATGGCCCACTTAAAGAACAAGATAAGCCTCCTGATGACCTAAAGGAGTGGAGACAACTAATTCTAGATATTCAAATAAATCTCCTTAATAAATTCAATGAGATGGCTAAAGATATTAAGACGACACTGGATGAGCAGAAAATAAGAATATGAAAGCATACATGGAAAATAGCAGATCTTACGAGAATGAAAGGCACAATAAATGAAATAAAAAATACTCTGGAGTCATGTAACAGCAGATTCGAGGAGGAAGAAGAAAGAATTGGTGAGCTTGAAGACATGGCCTCTGAAAGTGAACATACAAAAGAACAGATGAAGAAAAGAATGGAAAAAAAATTGAACAAGATCTCAGGGAACTAAATGACAGCAAGAGAGTGCAAACGTACCTGTCATGGATGTCCCAGAAGGAGAAGAAAAGGGAAGAGAGGCAAAAGGAATATTTGAAGAAAATAATGGTAGAAAATTTCCCAACCCTATTAAAGGACATAGATACTGGGTTCAAGAAGCACAACATAGTCCCATCCAAATAAATCCGAACAGACCAACTCCAAGACACATACTAATCTGTATGTCAAATGCCAAAGACAGACAATTCTGAGAGCAGCAAGAAAAAAGCAATGCATAACATAAGGGATACCCAATAAGATTAAGTGCCAATTTCTCATCAGAATCCTTGGAGGCAAAGAAAGTAGTAGTATGATATATTTAAGATATTGAAAGAGAAAAACTTCCAGACAAGAATCTTTTTTTTCCCCACAATTATTTATTTATTAAGCAGATTTTTTGAGATATATTCACATACCATCTGATCTATCCAAAGTTTATAATCAATGGCTTTTAGTATAATCACAATATTGTGCATTCATCACCACAAAAAGTTTTAGAACCATTTCATTACTCCCCAAAAACTCCACTCCCCTTAGCACAGACAAGAATCTTATTCCAGCAAGATCGTCTTTCAAAAATGATGGCAAGTTTAGAATACTCATAAACAGAAACTGAGAGAGTTTATAACAAAGAGACCAGCTTTGCAGGAAATACTAAAGGGTGTGCTACAGTCTGAAAAGAAAAGACAGGAGAGAGAGGCTTAGAAGAGAGTCTAGAAATGAAGATTATATCAGTAAAAGTAACTGAAAGTCTCAAAGAGTGGTGAAAAAAATATATGACAGATAAAACCCAACGGTCAAAATGGGTGTAATAAGAACTGCCTTTACAGTAATTACACTGAATGTTAATGGATTAAACTCCCCAATCAAAAGACACAGAGTGGTGGAATGGATAAGAAAACATGAGCCATCTATATGGTGTCTGCAAGAAACTCACCTTAGACCCAAAGATACCAATAGATTGAAAGTGAAAGGCTGGATAAAGATATTCCATGCATACAATAATGGGGGAAGAAAAAAAAAGCCGGAGTAGCTAAACTTATATCAGAAAAAAAAGACTTTAAAAGACACTAGTAATGTGCAATCTGAGGAGGAAGTCAGGGGAAAAATTCCATTTACAATAGCAACTAAAAGAATCAAATATTTAAGAATAAACTTAACCAAGGATATAACGCACTTGTATTCAGAAAACTACAATGCATTGTTAAAAGAAATAAAAAAAAGACCTAAATAATTGGAAGAACATTCCATGCTCATGGATTGGAAGACTAAATATCATTAAGATGTCAATTCTCTACCCAAATCGATACACAGATTCAATGCAATCGCAATAAAAGTCCAACAGCATGTTTTAAAGAAATGGAAAACACAATTATCAAATTTATTTGGAAGGGTAAGGGGTCCCAAATAGCCAGAAACATCTTAAAAAGGAAAAGTGAAGTTTGGAGGACTCTCACTTCTCTACTTTAAATCATATTACCTAGCTGCAGTGGTAAAAACAGCATGGTACTGGCATAAAGACAGACACATAAACCAATGGAACCAAACTGATGGTTCAGAAACAGAGTCTCACACCTATGATCAAGTGATTTTTAACTAGTCTGTCAAACCCTCCCAGCACGGGCAGAACAGTCCATTTGACAAATGGTGCTGGGAGGACTGGATATTTACAGCCAAAAGAAAGAAAGAGGACCTCTATCTCACACCTTATATAAAAATTAACTCAAAATGGATCAAAGACCTAAATATAAAAGCAAGAACCATAAAGATTCTAGAAGAAAATGTAGGAAAACATTTTCAAGACCTGGTGTTAGGTGGTGGATTCTTAAAGGAAATAAGAGGAGGGCTGAGATGGACTACTGATGCTTAATGTATGTAGAAGCTTCAATTAACCTTACTGTAAAATGTGGAAATGTATAGATTTGATGGTAACACATTATGGTAACAGCTGGTTTATAAATGGGAATGTGGCTGGAAAGGGTAGTCTATGGATGTAAATGTCAATGGAAAGAAAGCTAGAGAATAATCTAGGTACTGAATAACATGGTAAACCCAGAGGTGGATGAGAACTATGGCTGATGGTAAAGATGCAAGAGTGTCCTTTGTGAGCTAAAACAGATGTACGTCACTATTGCAGGGTGGTGGGAATATGGAGAAGCATGGGAAAAATACAACTGGAGTGACCTATGAACTGTGGTTAACAGCAATATTCCTGCATCTATGCCAAAGATGTACTGTGTTGATAATAGGAGGAGTATGGAAAAAGTGTGCCAAATGTATGCTATGGGTCATGGTTGGTGGTAATAGTCTGATAATGATGTCTCACAATCTGTAACAAATGTTCCACTATGGTGTGGTGTGTTGATGGAGTGGTGTTGTATGGAAATTCTGCACATGAGCATAAGTGTTTTGTAATTTCACAATTTCTGTAATAAAAATATACTTTAAAAAGTAATAATAGGGTGGGTTGGGGGAAAAATACACCAAATGTAAGATATGGACTATAGTTAGCAGAAAGATTTTGACAAGATTCTTTCATAATTTGTAACAAATGTCTCACAACAATGCAAGGTGTTGTTCGTGGGTTGATGTAGGGGATCCCTGTAGGATGTTACGCATATTTGCTTTTTAAGTTCAGAACTTTGACTATACACTTATTAAGTATGTTCATGTATGAATGATATAAAAATAATAATAATAGTAATAGTAGTAGTAGTAGTAATAATAATAACAATAATAATAATAATAATAGGGTGGGTTGGGGGAAAAATACACCAAATGTAAGATATCTTGTTTAGTAGTAATATTTTGAGGATGCTCTCTCATCATTTGTTAAAAATGTTTCACAACAATGCAAGGTATTGTTGGTGGGGTAAGGTATGAGAGCCCTCTAAGATGTTATACATGTTTGTTTTTTAAGTTCACAACTTTAAGTATACACTTATTGTTTATGTATGTTTATGTATGAGTGATATGCTTTAATAAATTTTTTAATGAAAACAAAACAAAACAAAACAAAACAAAAAACCAATTCAAAATAGATCAAAGACCTAATCTTAAGAACCAGAACTATAAAAACTCCTAGAAGAAAATATGGAGATGCACCTTCAGGTTCCTGTGTTAGACAATGTTTTCTTAGTCTTTATATCCAAAGCACAAGCAACAAGAAAAAATAAATAGGACCTCATCAAAATTGAAAATCAAAGGACTTTATCATGAAAGTAAAACAACCTCTAGAATGAGAGAAAATATTTGGAAACCACATATCCAATAAGGGTTTAATATCCAGGATATTAAAAAAAATCCTTCAACCAATCAACAAAAAGATAATCAACCCAATTTTAAAATGGGCAAAAGACAGAAATAGACATTTCTCAAAAGAAGATATACAAATGTTCACAATGTACATGAAAAGATTCTCAACATCATTAGCCATTAGGAAAATACAAATCAAAACCACAATGATACTATTTCACATCCATTAGAATGGCTAAAGTGGTAATCTGGAGCTATATACCCCAGAAAAACAAGTTCTTAAACTTTAATCCATTTCTGTGGAGGTAAAACCTTGTAAACAGGACCTTTTGATGGGGTTACTTCAGATAAGATGTGGTCCAGGATGGGTCTTTTAGGGAAGATCAGAGAGAGTGAAAAAGCCACAGAGGGTACAGCCAGAAGCTGAAAGTCAACGGAACCTGGAAGAGAAAGGAGAGACCAGGAGAGGCCACCATGTGCATTGTCATGTGACAGAAAAGCCAAGGACCAATGACCGCCAGCCAGTGAGCCACAAAACTCCACAGTCTTCTGAGAAAAAGCATTGCTTTGATGACAACTTGATTTTGGACTTCTCCTAGCCTCAAAATCATAAGCCAATAAATTCCCACTATTTAAGCCATCCATTGCATGGTATTTGCTTTAGCAATGAAAACTGAAACAACTATTATCAAATTTAAAAAAAAAAACAAAAAAACAGAGAAGTACAAGTATTCAAGGGGATGTGGAGAAATAGGAACACTCATTTATTACAGTAGGGAATGTAAAATTGTGCAGCCACGGTGGAAGACAATTTGGTGGTTTTACAGAAATTTAAATAAAAATTACCATAATATTAATATAATTTAATCAAAGGCATCTCAGCTGAATCTAATACAATCAAAGGGGATCACACCTAGAGGAAGAGACCAGTTTACAAACATAATCTCTCTTTTTGGAATTCATAAATAATCTCAAACTGCCAAAACCTACAACTTCTGTAATAAAAATAAGTAAATAAGACTCAGAATAATAAGCAAAATGGCAGATATAAATTCTCCCTCATCAGTAATTATATTAAATGTAAATGGATTAAATTCTCCAATTAAAAGAATGTTTTCTCAAGGTTTCTGTTAACAGTTGAGTAAAGAAGAATGTCGTTTACAACACATGGCTCAAGAAGTAAACAAAAACAAACACAAACACAAAAAACACTTAATATTTTAACAATTTTAAAATAAATCTCTTTAATACAAATATGAAATTAGTATATTTATTTCTTAAACAGGTAATATGGATGATATTTTTATCCTGTTGATTTTTAAATATTTTTCCAAAGTTTATTTTTTATATTTATAAGGTAAACACAGAAAAAGCCATCTTCACAGAACTTCCAAATATTTTAGACTATCAAAATAATTAAAGTCTATAATTTAGCAATGAAATTAACAAAAATAAGCACTACTGCTAATTAAAAATATTCAAACACAAGGAAGTAAGAAAATAGCCCCCTAAAAAATGGTCAAGATTCTCCATCTGATAACTTTGGTCAAGAGATATCAGCAACATTCACAGAGTACTTGCTATATACCATGCATATTAACCTTTTTAAATGCATTAGCTATTTACATGTTAGTCTGGCACCAGTTTTTTGTTAAATGATTATCCTAATCATGACTACTGAGAATTAGGATCTTTTCTTGGCAGAAAAGATTCCGAATCAACTACTGCCCACATTAGCTAGTCAGACAACTTTTAAATTTGTTCTTTCACCTTCTCCATCTCTGACCCACCCCTCACCAATCCAGTTAAGGCAAGCAATTACTGCTTCCAACTGTAGACCTAGAGTATAAACTGAGCTGTAGGAAAAAAGAGAGAAAAAGGAGAATAGAAAAGACTTAGGAGAAAAATAAGGAAGCAGAAAATGATAGTGCATATACTAGAGAGCAAAATAACACCAACAATTATTTTTAGATAAACCATCTATTTATTTCTATTCAGAGTATTTTCAATCTCTAGAAGAGTTAAAATTGTAGATAATTGGCAAGACTAGAATGTATAGCTCAATTCAAAATATATGAAAAGATAGTCAAAAAGTGTCAAAAATAGGGTTACCATGAAATATGTGGGACATACTTATACTAAAAATTTTTATTTATCTGAAATTTAAATTTAACTGGACATCCTATTTTGATTTTGTTTTCTTTCCCCTAAATTTGGCAACCCTAGTCAAAACGTCTCAACTATTTCACAGAATGAACTGATGTCAAAGAAAAAAACAAACAAAAAAAAACCAACTACAACAAAAACCTTACTGTGTAGCCTTGACTATGTCCCATGTGCTGTAATCATCGATGTGAGTTTTCCGTCCAAGAGGTTCACCATATCCATGGTTATAATGGCTTTGGGGTTTGATTTCCTGGTAAAGAGAAAATCACATTGAGAAAAGAGGTCCAGGAAATAAATTATTTAAATATTTATACTAATACTTTTGTGCTGTCTGAAAAATGCTCATTATTGAAATAAGTTTTACCTTACTCTGAAGTAAGTGCTCACTAGAGAAAAAAACACATTCAAATAGAACTAACCCTTGTACATGCTCTCAAAATAGAAGTTTTAAGATTATAAATTCATAACAAATTAGTTACTACAATTCATCTTCAGCTGCATAGAACTGTTACTTCATCAAATAGGCTCTACTATCAGAGCAATTCTTTGTATTATTCTAGCATAACCCTAACTCTAAAGATCTACTCTAAAACCTTCATCATACGCACTGTCTTATTTCCCAAATAAACTGTATGGTCCTAAAGGAAGGAACCCATGGATATCATGCTTCTAAAATTCATTATTCTCAGGTATAACCTTTTCTTAAAGTCTTTCAGGCTGAAAGATATTTAAGCATAGGTGCATAAGGGACAATGGGGCAGCTCTGATCAAATGTATATCCACTTAAATAGTTCTGAAAATGTCTATACCCTTAAAGAAACTATTTCATATAAAAACAGAATTAAAGGAAAGTTTCATAGAATATTACATCCATTCAATGTGTATTGCTGCACATAATTTTTCTATTTAAAATACAAAGTTTGCTTCTTTCTAAATACTTTTCAGAGTCTAATCAACTCCATCATGGGGCAAATAATTTTTTAAACTTTCAATTTTGACTTCTATTGGACTGTTAACTACCTGAAGAATAAAACCCTGGTCTTGGTTTACAAGAAAAATGGAATAATGTATACAACAAAATTGAGAGCCTGCTAAACATAAAGCACTCAAATATGTACTAGGATACTAGACCAGGACAAGGGTGAGGCAAATGCAAACTTCAAGAGGATGCCAAAAAATGCCCTCCATTTTCAGGATAAAAATATTGTAAGAGACTATTTTTTAAAAATCAAAACTAACGCAAAAAAGCCAGGATAAGCCAAACATCAACATTTTAAAATATATACAGCATCCATCTGTCTGATTTTTCCTTTTTGCCCCAGGATTCAAAATGGCCTGGAGCAGCACTGAAATGTGTACAATATATATTCTCTTGTCCCAAGGAGTTTACAATCCACAGTGGTAAGACAAAGTGTTAAAATATTAAATTAACTAAAACATTAAAAGCAAGATCCTTCCAATAATAAGTTAAAACCTAGATAAAGACAGTATAAATTTTAAAAAGTAATAATAAAATATAACTTTAAAAATGATTTCAATTTGAAAATCTGCCAAGGCAAACTGCTTTTCTTTCTACTCATTACAAGGATGTGGCTTTTATATGCAAATAAAAAACATTGATAAAATAAAAACATATCCCCTTTTAAAACTTAACATTATACTGCTCTCATGCAATTTTAATTTCACATAGATCTTACTTTTTGTACAAACTCAGTTTCTCTCAGTTTCTCCACAGTCCATTTTATCAGACATCACCAAAAGTGATCTTCCAAATAATTACTGGAAATCACTTATTTTCTGTCTAAATTAAACTTATACCAGTATCCATTTTGCTCACCTATAAGGTTTTTGTTTTTCACTTTTTACTAAATGAATTCTGATTTTTAAAAAGATGCCTTTAAATATATCCCTAGAGTAACTCTAGAGTAAGTAAATAAGTGAATAACGTACTAAGAGGTAGAAGGTTGTTCAATTCTAAGCAAATCTCCAGCCTGTTTTACTACAAAAATAATAATAATATAGAACTTAATTTACTTTTCTCATTTTTAAACAGATTCCAACCCACAGTGCCTTGTCATTGTAACAAATATCGACATATTTGTGAGTGTGTTTGTCACCACTATCTGTAAGCCTGAGAATAACAAATGTAACTTTAAAACTTTAAAATATAAAATAAAAAACAATGCAGTCATGTAAATAATTAGAAACTATAAATGTATATAGATTATAAAATTAATTCTTTAAAATATAAAAATTTGCTATTACATATTAGGTACATTTTAAATATAAAAATATTTAGTGTAACTTTAAGATCTTGTAATATTTTCCTTGATTTTAATGGAAACCTAGAAGTAATTTAATTGATTTTGCCTCCAAGAAAAGGAATACTATTTTTAAAAAACATATATAGAAAATTGTAACTTTCAAGGATGTTGTAATTCCATTAGAAGCAGTTCTAACTAATTGAAAAAGTCCTTGACTGAGAGACTGTTGAACTGAAAGTCTGCAACTCTCTAAGCTACAGTCAACAAGGTAAATACAGGCATACCTCATTTTATTGAATTTCACTTTATTGCTCTTCCCAGATAATGTGGTTTTTTAAAACAAACTGAAGGCCTCTGGATACCCTGCATCGAGCAAGTCTATCAGCACCATTTTTCCAACAGAACATACTCCGTGTCTCTGCATCACATTTTGGTAATTCTCGCAGTATTTCAGACTTTTTCATTATTGTTATATCTGCTATGGTGATCTGTGATCAGAGATCCATGATGTACTATTTTAATTATTTTGGGGTGCCAAAAACCGTGCCAATATAAAAGGGAGGACTTAAAGTTGTGTGTGTTCTGGCTACTTCACTGAACACCTTTTCCGCCTCTCTCCCTCTTCCTCCCCCACTCCCCCAGTTCCTGAGACACAACAATATTGAAATTAGGCCAATTAATAACCCTACAATGCCTCTAAGTTCAAGTAAAAGGAAGAGTGGCATGTCTTCCACTTTAAATCAAAAACTAGAAATGATTAAACTGAGTGATGAAGGCATGTTGAAAGTCAAGCTGGGACTTCCGGGAAGATGGCTGACTAGTAAGACACAGGAATCTCTTCTCCAGAAAAAATAGGTAGAGAACAGGCTGAAACGGCCACGAAACAGATCTTCTAGGGTTTAGGACAGCAGGTGAAGGCTGCACACCACCCAGAGGGGAGAGGGACAAGAGAGGGAAATCGCGACCACAGAACTGTAAGTTGGAATCAGCAGCGGCTGCTGCTGCTGGCACCCTCCCCCACACTCCTAAGAATTCTCAGGCCTCTGGGCCTGCAACTACACACAAAAGGGGCTCCAGGGATATATCACTCCAGGAAAGGGGAGAGAGAGGATCACAGCCTTAGGCTGACTCAGGTTCTGGCCCGCAAATTTGGGCTGCGGAGCCCCACGGACCCTTCCACACAGCGGTTTACCCTGAGAGCCTAAGAAGGACTGGAGAAATTCCACACTCGCAATCTCCCTCTCTTCTAGCCTGGACTAATTTTTATTTTTATTTTTTTATTTTTTTTTAAGATTTATTTATTTATTTATGCCCCCCCTTGCTGCTTGTGTTTGCTGTGTCCATTTGCTGTGTTTTTTTCTGTGTCTACTTATCTCCCCCTTGCTGTGAGGTCTTGCTGCATCAGCCCACAACGCCGCGGGAGCCGGCTTGCCCTCACAAGGAGGCCCCGGGAAGTGAACCCTGGGCCTCCCATATGGTAAACCGGAGCTCTATCGATTGTGCCACACCCACTTCCCTGGACTAATTGTTGAGGACTCCACAGGAGAGGGGAGAGAGAGCCTGGGGCTGACCCT
>JAQZBX010092371.1:0-12277 GCA_029593785.1 Cabassous unicinctus
GGTTGCTATTTGTAGAGTAAATGAGCTGTTTGCAAAAAAATAGATTTGAGTCAGAGCCATGAATTAAGAGTTAATGGTTGCTGGAAACCTGCTGCACTGATTTGCTGAGATTGGGTATTTGCCTGTCCTTGACAAATGTGAATAAATTTCTCCAAATTTTTTAATGCTAAGTATTACATTAAGTTTTATTAACCCAACTATAGCTGAACATCATTTTCCAATGACAACTCTTTCTAAAATAGAAGCAAAAACAGAAAAGCATGCATTTATAACCCAATTAGTAGAGTGTCTAAATAAATAGGGTGATATATCTTCAACTTTCAGAGTGTTAGGCATATTATAGTTTGTTTAATTAGCTATATATATTTAAGTAATACACTGCATCAAATTTAGTATAATTACCCAGTGTGGTTTTACTTTTTAAAAAATGTTAAAAAACAATCCAATCTTCTTTTCTAAAATGAAATCTCTTCTGGGTTGTCAAGATTCAGTTCCTGGAAGCTTTTTACTATACCTCAGTAAATATTCAAAATTGTTATTATAAGATGAAAAGGATAGGACAGAAACTGTGTGAATGTTGATATGAAAAGAATAGAAGGATATGAAAGTATATTTATAAATTCACTAGATTGAATTTTCTACTAAACTGAATAGCATTGTACTGATAGCACTTACTCTTTATTAGTTTCCACTTATTAAAATTGGTTAGAAAGCCATTGTTAATTAGCATAGTTCTATTTTCAATGAATTGATAGATGCTGACTCCATATAGATTATTTCAGAATGTCTGACTGCTTTCCTGCTTTCACTCCATCCCTTATTCCTACCTTTCCACACCTCTTTCTCTTTCCTGCCTCTCCTTTACTTCTCTTATTCTGATTTTCCTATCTTCCTTTTCCCTTCTTTTTTCTTTCCCTCTAGCTTGCTTTAATCAACAGTTGTAAAGAACAATTTTATCTATGTGATAAGATTAGAAGTTTAGATTACAGAAAATTGTCAATGACTTCCATAATGGCAATTAGGACACTTGATAATTTTAAAGAATCAATAATGCCAAACTTTCTACATTTGGTGAATGACACAAATGTATGGAATTAAGGAGCCAAGCTAATTCCAAGTGTGATAAAATGCATAAGTACATCATAGTCAAACTGCTGAACACAAGTTAAAGAAAAAATTTTCAATTTGACTAGAGAAAAAGGACCAATAACAAACAGTAAATAATGGAGAACGACTATTTGAACAGTTGCTGATTTCTCCCACCATCTATGAAGGCCATAAAAGAATGGATAATTTTTAAAGTGAGAAAGGAAACAAGAAAGAAAGAAAGAGAGAGAAAGAGAAAAGAAGGAAGGAAGGAAGATAGGTCAATGCAGCAGTGAAAATATCCCTCAAAAATGGGAGGTGAAATTAGGACATTTTGTGATAAAATAAAATTAACTGTATTTCTCAGTAGCACATCTGCACTACAAAAATGTTACAGGAAGTTCTTTATGATGAAACCATACTTGGTGGATCTCAATTCCATAATCTTTTCTATTTTCTTAAATAGCACCATAGACCTCCTAGATGCTCAAGCCAAAAATAAAGATATTAAATTTATTACATTTTCACTTCCCCACTCATTTCCAATCTATAAAAAATTCTTGCCTGTCTATATCCCAAACAAATTTTGAATCTGTCTCTCTCCATCTCTACTATCTTAACCCCAATTCAAAATGGCATACTTTTCCTAGACTGGACTGTCTGAAACTAATAGTTGATCTCCCTGTTGCTTTTACTTTTTATATTCTTATACATTATGCAGATGGAAAGTTATTTTCACTGAAACTAGATCATATTCTGTCTGAGCTTTGCAATGTTGCTAAAGTAAATATCACAGACTGGTTAGCTTAAACATCAAGAATTTATTTTCTCAAGGTTTTGGAGACTAGACATTCAAAATCAAGGTGTCAGCAGTATCATATGTTCTGTGAACTCTGTAGTGTTATGATGTTAGCTTGCTAGCAATCCATTCCTCAATCTCTACCTGCATCCTATAGCCATATCTCTCCTTCTGTCTCCTCCTGCTGACTGTGTTCAAATTTCCTTTGCTTCTAAGGACTCCAGTAATATTGGATTAAACACCATCTTGATTCCATTTCAGCTTCATAGATCCTATTTACAGATGGGTCAATATCTCCATGACTAGTGGTATTAGGGAAATCACAGGCACCTGTGGCCATCACCCAGCCTTCACATCCTTCTCTGGGAAAGTTGTGAACACACACTAAGCAGCCATCTTCCAGTGTTTTTTCTACTCCCACCTGTGCCATTCCACAACCAGGGGGTGATGTTAAGTCTAATGAAAAGTCCTGGCCAGATTTTAAACCTGGAATCTGGGAACAAGCAGGACCAGATGCTTATCAGAACAGCAATTCCTAGCAGCAGGAAACCCTCCCCTGAAGTAGATTAAGAATAAAACAAAACAAAACAAAACAAAACACTCAAACTGATAGATTTGTCTTCTTCTCCAATGTGATTTGGGGCAAGTGGAGCTGCCACCAACCAACCCTGACCTGGAACACACCTCCTCTTTTGGACTTTTTGTGCTGTGCACATGATTTTCCCTTTCTGGAAAATTTATGCTGTGCAAGTAATAAAGAGAACATTGGCTGAAACTTTCTGTTGTGCCCTGAGCCTGTGTTCGCACCATGAAAGTTGTAGCAACTCACTCCACACTTTAGAATTAACACGTGTTTGAGGTAGCATGATGCATTCCATCTCATATCCCATTCTTAAAATCCTCCAGTACCCTCCCAACACACTGAAACATCCAAACTGCTTCCCCTTTAGCTTGTGAATAATATAAGATCAGTTTCCTAACCCTCTATTCACTGAAATTTAAGGAGAACAATTGACCTTTAGTGGCTTAATGAATATGACAAGTTTTTTTTCCTGCTTTAGGTATTTTGTTACAGGTGTGTCCTCTACTAAACTAAAAACTCTACTCCTCTAAATATTAGTTCTTTCATACTCTGAACCAATGCATGCTACAACAATAATAATATCAGAATGGCAATAATAATAAATTCCAGTTTGTACAGCTACCAAAATACTTCCTGTCAATGATCCTTCCTTCACTGCTACATCATATATCCCATGAGGTAAAGAATTTTCCCACATGCCCCATCGTTTCCTACTTTCTTCCTTAGAGCTTCTTGGAAATTTATAGAAAGATGACTGTGACAGATCAAACCCAGGTATATTTTCTTCCCCTCCCAAAATACTACTTAAAATGGAAATAAAGGAATAAAAATTTTAATCCACAGGCACTAAGAGTGATAGAGAGACAATAGAATATACCTTGGAAGCTGAAGGACAGGTGGGCATGTGGTAAGAAAATTATCAGAGCAAAGAAAGTGAAAACCTAAACTGGCAGTGGAGGAAACCTGGAAGCAAGCAGACTGCCAAGGCCAAATAGAAGAAGGTCTGGTATTTAAGACAGCAAATAAGATGATTGCAGAGGAAAGTTTGCAAGGCTGTATATGAATGAAAGAATTAGAGCCTCTCTCATTTGGCAAATACTTCTAATTTTTCCCAGAAAACTTTCTTTTGCCATTCCTAGCAAAATACTGGAAGGAATCATACAGAGCTTGTCACCACTCATAGATCATGTGGAGGAGGTGCATCACTGAAAGCTGAGGAATCAACTGAGAGCCTATGTACTGAATAGCAAGAATCCATCCCCTTCCACCACTCAGATCCAAAATATTAGCAGGCAGAAAGTTCTACCTCACTGGAGGATTTCTTTCTGGACAAGCAGCAGCCCAAGATAAGGCACTATGTAACAGTAGAGTATAGCACAGCACATTACCTGACAAGCACTTTCAGGATACACAGTCTTTTGTTCCCTCACTCTTGAATACAAATGGACATTTAGGAAAATCTAACACAAGGAAAAAAAAAAAAAATTAAACAAATGAAGAAAAGGAACTCAAGATATCACACTGATGCAGGGAGCCGAAAAGAGCTTCAAAAAGAGTTGATAGCTTCTCAGATATAAAAGCCTTCATGAGAAAAGAATAAAAAGGCATTGAAAAGAACATACAAAGGTCGTAAGAGAATCCTTGAAATACAATTTTTAGAGAAAAAAATCTAATGAATTGTCTTGAAGAGAAAAGTGAAGAAGTTTTAAGAAATAAAAGAAGAAAAAAGAGAATAGAAAAGAAAGGATAAGAAAAAAAGGAGTTTTTCAGGGAGCCCCGCATCTGCCTAATAGAAATTCCAGCACAGGAGAACAGAGAGAGTACAGAGTAACACTCTCTAAGTAAATAACTCAAGAACAGTTCCTAGAATTTAAGGTTAGGGTTTTCTAAAATATAACCATTTTCCACACTACCAGGATAATTAAAATATATATATATATTGTTACATCCCTGTAAATTCCAGAATACTAGGATGACAGAGAAAATCAAGAGCTTTAGGGAGTGGGCAGGGGAGTGGTGACATAATCATGAACAGGAGGAACTTCTCAGAGTGTCATTGGGAAAGATAGGACAGTGGGAAAATGTCTTCAAAATTCTGAAGAAAATGTTCCAATTTAGAATTCAATACACAAATTCAATCAAAGGTTGGTAGAATAAAGATTTTTTTCCTATATTCAAAGTCTGAAAGGATTTACCTATACTGCACATCTACAGAGATGAACTTTACCAATATAGGGATGCAAACTATTAAAGAGTTAGATGTGGATGTATAAAATAAAGGAGGATGGACTGTGACAGTAAAGAAACCTAGATTTCAAAGTCCCTTAGTTGCATGAACCCCTTCCTAGCCTATAGCAATATATTGACATGATTATTTAATTTTGTGAAATTTGCAAAAATCAGATATTTTAGTGGAAGCTGTTTAAGATTACTGTTTCTTTACACTTTGAATTCCCCACCTTTAGACAGAGCTCAGGTATTTTTAGAATCCAGCTAAGAGAAAGATGAATTGGAGGTAGATATAGTTTAGGAGATCTGTTGCCTTTGTTGTTTTTCCTTTTGTGCCTTATTTTATTTAAAACTTTTTTAGTCCTGCAAATAATAAAAATGAAAACTATTGTATAAGGTTTTTTTTAAGGTTTGTTATGAAAAACAGCTGCGACTTGACTCTATCTCACCTTTCCCTGTCTCCAAAGCTGGCGGTTTACAATTTTTGGTTGCTTCCTTTTGGGGCACACAAAAAGGTGCTCAATATTTGTAATTACTGGACATTTACTACTAATTCCTGTGTTTTTAGCTGTAGACTTGGCATTTATTAACTTCCTACTATATACAGAGAGTGAATTTGGTTCTCATTGACCTATCTCCTATCCACCACATAAGCACATCCTTCTTATCCACCCCTCATTTTGATAAAGTTTTTAAAAAAGGTTCATGTGAATTGCAATCACTTCCCATTTATATTTAAGTTCTTCCAGCCATCCCAATGAAGAAATTGCTTTCAAACTTAATATCACTGCTCCCTGGGAAGCTCTATTTGGAATTATGCCACATATGTACTAAAAAATATTTTCTGTGTGCACCTCTTTCTTTAATCTTACTGAAGAAAGGTTGCCTCCACAGTACCTGAAAATTTTGGCCACATGGATATTTTCTAGACTATGGGTTTTGTTGTTAAGTTACTCTCATAGATGGAGTGCAGTATTCTCAAAACCTAAGGTCCAATATATTAGCAGGAAGAAAGTTGCTATTTTGGTTTTACTGATTTGGTTTTTCTTTTTAAAATCAATGGGAGACTGCTAAGGAATGTTTTTTTTTTTCTTTCTGGAGTAATGAAAGTGCTTGAATAATGATTGTGGTGATAAATGCCTAACTCTGTGATTATACTGTAAGCCATCAAATTACATTTCGATGGATTGTATGATAGGTGAATCTATCTCAATAAAATTGCTTTATAAAAAAAACCTATAGGAAAAAAATCAAATGAGTGTTGTCCACAATTTAAGGGAGAAAAATTATTAGAAAGTTATTTCAGGCAGCTAATTAATATGGAGGTTCTTATTTTCTGGATTTTGTGACTTATTTAAATTTGTTGTGATTTTCCTTATTCTAAATAAAGTTCATTGTATTTCCTATCTCTGTACTTATGAATTCTGCATTCATAATTTCTGTGCATGGTTTTCCTAAAAGAGGGCCTGCTAAAGTGAGGAAACTTAAATATCCCCAAAACCTGAAAGCACACTTGAAAACAGAAGAAAGAGAAATTAATCTTCATGTATATCTGAAACAGAACTCTCAACACAACACCTGTGCATTTGCCAAAGAAAGCATTCCTTCCTGATGTGGCAGCTAGAATAAGGGCTCCAGATGGTGCTAAGGAAAAAAAAAATTAAAAGGAAAGTGATAATTTGCCCAAAACATTTGAATCTGTAGAGGGGATATCTGCACTTCTGGTGGGTAGTCTGGGGAGGAATTACTGATGAGTGTATAGAAAACTAAGCAATTATTTTAATAAGAAAATTAAGTTGAGGGGAAACAGAATGTCATTAAATAAAGTAACATAATATAGGCCAAGATGTGACTCAGCTGGAAAAAATATTTACATTGTCAAAATAATGTAAATGAAAATAAAAATCTAAATAATAATAATAAGAAGAAAGAAAAATATAAAAAGAGTAAAAGAAAACATGGAAAGTCAGGGTTAGAAGATGTAAGAAAACTGAATGATCATCTTTCATACAAGAAAGCCAGTAACCAATCCAAAACTGAAACTACAATTTGAGAAATAGCAATATAAATAACAGAAAGCAAAAATGTTAGCAGTGGAAGTCACTGGAGAGCCGGATTTATGGTGGGCGAGGGCTAGAGCAAGAGGTTGCTGTTTTTCATCAACTGAGTCCTAGAGGTTTTTTTTTTTACTGTTTGAACTTTGTATGTATACCTTTAATAAAAACAAAATAATAAATTTACAGAACTAATATTTAAAGGAGGAGAAAGACACAGTGACTAAATCACTTTATGCTTACACAATTCCTTAGACACAGTCATAGTAAGCATTGTTATGGGTAGTATGCATTCAGTTTCTCTAAAATAAGGCACAAAACTAAAGAGGAATGTAAGATCATTTTATTCATTTGGAATGAGCCTTCTGCTTTGGAACATAAAAACTGAATATATTTCCTCAAGCTAAAACATTTTATCTTAAAGTTACCTTCAAATATGCTAGAGTTGAATTTTGAATTATTAGTTTTAAATGTTGCTTATTTAAACTTATAAGAAAACTTATACATGGATGGCATCCTGAATTGAATATTCAAAAATTAATTCATAACCCTATGTCTCCTCCAATATTACTCCATTCTCATGATCCAGGCTTCCATTGCATTGTTATTGTTCTTTTTATCTCATCGCTGTTCAGAATTTCAGAATAATCTTCAACTGTTCTTCTCATATTCAATTAGGTCAACTTTTTCATTCTTAAACATATATTCACTTCTATTTACTATCAGGCATATTCCAGATTATAAAGAAATAAAGATGAAAAATACAATGCACATGGTCTCTGACCTGATGTACCATAAAATTTAGTAAGAGAGTTAGGAGATAAAAAAGTGAAAATTGAACAGGACTAATAGATATTAATTGTGTTAAGAAGAACAGAAGCCTGAGCTAAAGATCCTAATGAAGGGAAGGGTCACTTCACTATGGTTTCCTTCTCAAAATGACCTTTTGGGGGAGATGATACCTTATCTGAGACCTGAAATTTGGGAGTACAGTGATGATGGAGGTAGGGATGGAGGTGGAAAGAGATTGAGGAATAGAATAAAAAGTCAATGTTATGGTGAATAACAATGAATGATGAAAGAGTGGAAGAATCTGAAGTTAAGAGATATAGCGACGAGATATATTGTGGCTGCTTTGCTGGCTACCAATAGTCTGTATTTCAAACAGGTTTGATAATATAAATTTAGCAAGGAAGTGAAAACATCTGAATTAAATTTTAGAAAAAAGTAAGGTTACCTTTTGGATAGCCAATGGGTTGGATAAGGGAAGGAATCAAAAGAATATTTAGAAGGCTGTTACAGGCTACTAAGTCCAGGAGGAAAGTAGTGATAGATTATATCAGAATGATGACAGCTGTAGCAGAGACTGGCTGTCTGCTCATAAAACCTTCCCTCCTGGACACCCATTTAGAAGAAATATCCCAACCTTCCTTGCATTTCTGTGTGGCTATATAACAGGGTTCTCGTGAACAATTGTGGATGGCAGTTATGAAGGTCACCTCCAAGCCTAGCCATAAACACCTCCCATGTGATTCTCCATTCTGTCTTTCCTCACCTGCCAGTGGGCTGTTGAGGTCAGCCTGAATGCCTGAATACCTATATAGAGTAGAACAATTCCATCCCAACCTCCAAAAGACTCCTCCATCCTGCTTGATATTTAACTATAATTGTAAGGAAATAACTTTCTCTCATTAAAACTGGCAAAGCTGTTCTACTGGAAGTAAGGATAGAGACTAATCTTGAGAGGAATAATGACCATTAGGTACACCAGAGATGATTCTGGAGTACTGGTGATTTTCTGTTTCTTGATCTCAGTGATGCTCACAAGAATGTGTTCAGCTGTCAAAACTAGCCCAACACATTTATGATAATTGCACTTTTTCTACATTTTATACTTAAATTGTTTTAAAAATGTCTATTGCATTAAGCCACAATGATTAAAAAATTTATCTGTTCTAGCAGCTAGTATTGGTTTACCTATTCACCAATGGAAATGCAGAAAGATAAATACATTTGAATATAACTTGGAAATTGAGTTAACAAAATTTTCCCATAGATTGGAGGTGAAGGTTTAGAATATGTGTATAAGCATGCTTGGGTCTCATGTGCATCACCTGAGGACCTCAATGGTGGCCTCATTTTCCTTCAGTGCAGAGCTCCATGATTCTGACTCTTAAGTGCCACTGCCAGCTCACTTCATGTTTTCTTTGTTGATGATGAGTGATCTTGGCTTTCTAGATTCTAAACCTGATTAGGTTTCTAATTCTGTCTCTCACAGGGATGGGTCTCAGAGGATTAATTTAGGCAGGCAATATAAACCCTTATTTAGACAATTTTTATGTAATCTATGGATTCCACACTTTAGATTGTCTAGTCTTCTTTTTCTTTTTTTAGATGTGTATTTGTCATAGACAAGTTGGTTGACAGATTTCCTTAAAACTCCTGTAAGATTACCAATATATAGCTGCCTCAAAGAGAAGTTTTTGTCTTTTTTAACCTTGAGTTTAGAGATTATACAGGTTTCTCCACATAAATGAAGTAATTTTTCTTATACTATGAACATCTTTGTACAACGGTTCTCCAGGGAAATGTATCCTTCTTTGGTGTTAATTTTTATATCCATGAATCCTCTTCAGGGAAGTCAGCACAGTGTACATAGAGGAGTATAGATCTTGTAATGATAAACATTGCAAAGGAAGCTATTGTGCTTCTCTTATAAGAGAGAAATATCTCAGGTTAAACAATTGGTCCAAGATATTCTCTTTTTTCTTCCTGTTTAAACTGCTTTTTAAAGGAAATTTACTTCATATGACCCAGAAAACTATGTTCCAAGTTGGATATAACATAAATTGGATAATATTGCCTCACTTTTAAAAAATCATGAGAAGAAATGAAACAAGACAAGGTAAGTTTCTTGTCATGATTATATCTTTTAGCTTACATCCCCCGAGTGTTTGTCGCTGGCGCTAAGGCATGATTGGATGAAAAAGGAAGATGAAAGCAACGTAAAAAGTCTGATGGAGGTGCAATATTCAAAAGTTGTCTGTGTTCTGGATTCACATCAAAATAAGACTGTTGGAAATGAAATTGTTACTAAAGGCATTAAAGTTTGGGAAACTTTTAGTTTTATTTTAATCATATTTACTTAATTGGATTTCATGAAGCTGAAAGAAAAATTGATTCTTTTGTAAACCTTTGTAATGGTATGACATGAAAGTAGAACTAGTTGTTAACAAACCAAACAGTGAGCTGATTATTTTGAAATTTATACTGAAGGAATCAATTAAGTTATTAGAAATCTTTGAACCTTTCCCTTTTTTGGCAATCAAGCTTTAAGCAGATATCCTTCACACTATCCAACAGAATCTCAGGAAAAATTTTATTAAATGAATTTGTTGTTTCCTCCTGATAATTATAATTTTATATGCCTCTAGTATACATACATTGTCAACATTGTGGAGTATGATAGTGAAAAGGTGGGTTTTAGAACTCAGGGATAGTTCCACATAATTATTAAGCAGTCATATTTAATTCAACAGAATTTAGACATTCCATGTAAAGTTCAATTAACATATCCTAAAAGAATCTTTTATTTCTTTAAATTGCCAAAGCAACCACAGTGGCCCCTCGGACTATTACAGAGGTTGGAAACATTTGCCTGTTTTACTATCACCTAGCAAGCATTTTATTAATGGGATTAAGAGGCAAAATAAAGTTGGCTAGTAGCTTATAATCATTATTATAAGATTTTGTAATCTAAATTTAGGCTAGACAGCATCCATGTGAGTCTACCTATGAATTTATTATCTGGTACCTTGTATTACTCATCATACTTTTGTTGATTGAAATTTTCCTATGCATTTTAACGTTTAAAATAGACTGTAACCTTGGATTTAAAAACTCTCACTTTCCAGTAGTTTGGATGTGTGTTTAGAATGTGGGTGCAAACACACTTGACTCTCAAGTGCCTGACTTGAGAAACTCAATAGTTTTACTGTATGAATTGTACTTACCTGGCCAGCATATAAGAGTTTTTAGAAACATGAGCAATAGAAGAGGTTGAAAAATGAGGAATAAGTGTAAGAAAAGAAGGAAGGGAGGGAAGGGATAAAAAAAAAGCACAACTCTTAATTATCTTATAGCTATTTATAGTCTTTGGAAATATCTGTACATTTCTAAGACCAGAGCAGGACTATATGGATGTAATAAGATTAAAAGAAATAAATTTTAGCAAATGATAGAATATTCATCTTAGTGAAAGTGCTGTCATTCTTTAGGAAAATCTAGTGACAGACTTCAGGTGATAAATGTGAGGATCTAGACATGAACTGGGAGCAGAGCGGGAAAAAAAGGAAAAAAAATGAACCAGTTAATAATGTTTTGTGATTATTTATGCTGAACCAGAAAGAAAAGAGAGAGGGAATATGAATAGGAGAAAGCAAAGAAAAAGAAGAAAGAAAGAAGGGGAAACATGGAGAGCAATGACTCCAATGCAAACATCCATGGACACCTAACTGGCATTTTATTTTTAAATAGTTTGTTTTGTAGGTCCCTCCTCTGTCATTACAAATATTCAGCGAACTATATTACATAAAACAAAACAATATCACCCGTGAAAATATGCTTTATTTCTGCTCGGATGTATATCCGAGGAAAAAGAGCAACCACGGTGAGTGAGAAGAAGGTAAATTCAAGTCTTCAGAATAATAAAGAAAGCTGTACTAAAAGTGGCCATAAGAATGTAAATGCTGAAAAATTTTCAGAAATTTGGCTAGGGTATTTAATTCCCACTCTACATAGCTAGAGACATTTAAATCAGTATTATAGTCAAATTATTTCAAAAACCAGAGAGTCCTCAGTTGTCATCTGATTTACAGAATAACAAAGTCTCTCATAAAGAGCAAAAAACACAGAAAAAAGAGATTAATTTAGTAAAGTAGAATGAGTTCCCAGATGTTGTAAAATAATTTCATTTAAATTAAATTGATAGGGAAATAATTGAAAATACAGAAGATAAAAGTTCAAATCGCATGATAGTTCCTTTTTCTGTTTCTTGTTTTGTTTTTAACTTTATATGACTTTATCAATGCAATATATTATTCCTTTGATATGCTTGGATTTATGAAACAAGGTAAAAACAAAGTAATGGAACTGTATTTGGTTAGTGAAATTTTTCTTTTTTTCTTTCTTTTTTTGGATACCCTGGGAATGATACCTTTGAAGTGTTTTTTTTTTTAACAAATCAATTTTATTGATACATTTTAGTAAAGCATACAATTATCCAAAGTGTACAATCAATGGTATTTGCTCTAATCACATAGCTGTGTGTTCATCACTTCAATCATTATTAGAGCATTTTCATTATTTCAATTATAATAATAATAAACAAAAACCAGACAAACATAGAAGAAAATCCCTTACCTCTCAATCTCTCTATGCTTTCCCCTCTGTATATAGCTGCTGTTTCTTGTTGTTCTATCCTGAGTGCATAATTAATAGTTTTTAGAAAAATCACAATGTTGTATG